>CABHPQ010164988.1:0-47790 GCA_902168405.1 Peromyscus aztecus | reverse complement strand
AGAAAGAAAGAAAGAAAGAAAGAAAGAAAGAAAGAAAGAAAGAAAGAAAGAAAGAAAGAAAGAAAGGGAAGAGCTCTTCCCAGAGTGCACTACAGTCAGGACAGGCTAACTGATTCTCTGCAGCTAACAGAGCACACTTCTGGGAGATGGGCTTGCAGAAAACGCCACATTCTAAGTACTGATGAAGCAGAAGTCAATGGAAAGGCGAAAGAGCTCCCTCAGGTCTTGAGCAAGTCACTTTAGACTGGAGTACATAACATTTGCGCATCCTGATTCTCACTTAAATGCGATGTTTTCTGGTCTAGTCCACGGGGGACTAGAAGTAGAACACTAAGAAGAAGGCAGAAGAAAGGCAGAAGATGGGGAACAGTAAACGCCCAGAACAAAGCCGAGAGCTTGGCTTGGAGAGAAAGACACGGCAGCCCGACCTGAAGCTCCAGCTCCAGCGAATGTGTGGCACTATGAAGTGACACTGGAGTTAGCCACCCACGACACCTAAATACGTTCTCTAGGGTTGATGCATTCCAAAAGTCAGCACGAATGCTTGAGACCCGTAGAAACCTAGTTAGAAAATATCATGGTCCTTGAGTGAGAAGTTAGACACTCCTTAGATTCCCGAAGCTAGAAAATGTCAGGCCCTAGGTCCAGCAACCCCTATCCCTTAGGCCCCTACTGAATGTACAAGGAGCATTTCCTCTCTCTCCTTCTCCCCACTGTTCACTAAATAGCCCCAGGCTGGCCTTGAACTCCATCTTTCTGTGGCAGCCTTCTGAGTGCTTGCCAGGATTACACTGGCTACCGTCACACCCAGCTCCATCTCTTGGGAAAACTTGAAATAAGCAAGGATCTCATATCCGACTTTCCCTTAAAAACACTTTATAAGGGCTGGAGAGATGGCTCAGAGGAAAGGAGCACTGGCTGTTCTTCCAGAGGTCCTGAGTTCAGTTCCCAGCTACCACATGGTGGCTCACAACCATCTGTAATGAGATCTGGTGCCCTCTTCTGCCCTGTAGGCAGAACACTGTATACATAATAAATACATTTTAAAAAAATACTGAATAGATACATTGCTCTCTCTGTGTGTGTGTGTGTGTGCGCTCACACCAACACACATTAGCCAGTGGATAACAACACCAACAAGTCCTAAGGGTAACAATTATCTTCCTCCAAGCTAATTTTGATAAAAAAACAAAACCAAACCCAATTTCTTTGAAGAAGATGAGCTATAGTTCCTTTTATTCTTACTTGTATTCTATTAGGACCTTTACCAAATAGACTAATACATTAAATAGTAACAAACTTAAAAATTTAGATTACTTAATTATTTTATATGTATAAGTGCTATGTATGTATGTATGCATGTATGTATACCATTTACAGACCTGGAAGATGACATTCGATCCCCTGGGACTGGAGTATGGTTGTGAACTACCATGTGGGTGCTGGGAATTGAACCTGAGTTCTTTGTAAGAGCAGCAAGTGATCTTAACGGCTGAGCCTGCTCACCAGCCCAATCACTTGGAACTTTTTATAAGGTTCTATATATAATAAGGTGCTCAGTGGTACAGTGTTTATCTAACATGCTTGAGGCCCTGAGTTCAAACCCCAACACCCCCAAGACACCCCCCCAAAATATCCCCCCCACAAAACCAAACTAATTCTTCCCTTGTCCAATACATGCTCACAGACAAGCAGCACTCTTGGGCTATTTATTAGCTAGTTTTTTAGAGGGTCTTATTCATTTAATTATGAATATATACATACCTTCTTTTATTTCCTCTTCACACAGATCACAGTGTATGATACATACTCTGATATTTTGCTCATAAGGAAATAACATCTAAACATATTTTCCCATATCTGAATTAGCCACTCAACTAAAAGCCTTTAAAACAAATCAGAGAACAGAATTTGTGAAACAGACTAGCTATCCAATTCACATCTTCATTTTACAAAGGAAACACAGCTGCTACGAAATGAAGTGATTTTCACGAGCCCACAGAACAAGGGAGAGCGGAACTTTGTTACTATATGAACAATTTGACGACCGCGGTACCTGACGAGTGTGAAGAATGCAGATTCTGAATCGGATGGACCTGTATGTCATGTAAACAACCAGAAATTCTCCCATTCTTCATCAAACTTCTGCTCCTAAACCAAAGAGAAGCATAAGGTTAGCTGCTACACAGCACAGAGTATTAAGAATTCGGTCAGCCTTGTGGAAACACATAATCCCACACTCAGGTTGACATAAGATGGTGAGTTTGAGGCCTACATGAGACCCTGTCTCAGGTAAGAGGGGAATATTCTAACATAGACATGTATATGTGTTCTTTCCAACAAGGACTAACTCATTTCCATTTCTGAGCAAGAATTTTCCCGTGTGCAGCCTTCGCCCTAACGTCGTTCACGAAATGGGATAAGCATTTCTTGGGCACTATTACTTAGGTGCTGAACGTGGCCATGAAGCCTGGCGTCTGGCCAAAGGGAGAAGCCTGGCACACAGTTCGGTGAGTGCCATAAGGGCAGGGAGTGCTTCAGTAGTCTGGCTGTGGAGTTGGCAGGGCGTCTTGGAACAGTGACCCTGAAGGATAAGCATGGGCTAGCCAAGCAGAGGGCAGACTTGGGAAGCAGGGACAGTATCTGAGCCACAGGCATGTGACCCGGGAAGACTTGGGAAAGCATGCAAGAACCAAGCACAGTGTGGAAAGACGGCTGCCTATGCAGTGTGGGGAGAGAGCCAGGAATACGGCCGGGAGGTGTGCGGGATGGGCTGCAATTATCTAGGGGAGGAATTTAAGTAGGGAAATGAAGCACAGGTAAAGAGGGCATCCAAGCAGACCCTGTGCAAAGCATGCCCGTGAGAGCAGTACCCATCAGGAGGAAGTGACCCCTCCACTGCTCCTGCACAGCCCGTTCCCTCAGCCTAGAAATCACAGGCGCTCCTTTACCTTTCTAAACTCCACGGCTAGCTCATTATGAGAACGAAACTCCCTGAGCAGTAACCTACATCTAAATACAGGTGACCCTTCGGCGTCTTCCTAACCAAACTTCTACTGACTCACCAGAAGAAAGTACTATTTGTTGAAAGGATTGTTAAATGGAAGTATTCCATCCACAAAAGCTTAAATGTTTCAAATATAAATTCCCCCTGTGAATTCTCACAAAAATAAGTGAAACTACAGAAATATGACAGAAGATAAAGGGGAACTATCAATTTCCAAGTATTTGTTTTTCTAGAGGAAAAAGAAAAAGTAAGTTAAACTAGGTAAAGTATTACTCTTGCGACATTGCCACATTAAACAATGTTTAAACTAAGAAAATGCTTGTCACATTCCTTTCATTCAACCTGATAGGAGAATTTACTTTGAACTGTTAGCCACCCGAGTGATTTATGGGTGGCCGGACCAGGCTGTTTTATTGCAGAGCAGCTGCGCACAGCAGGGCCACCGGCAGCCCCAGAGCAATCTGTCAGCCTTTCCATTACCTGCAGCCATTCTCAGAGTTCGGATTCTGTCATAAACATTCTTACAAGGCTGAAACTTCATGCACAAGGTCTCAGACTAAGAGCAACTCATTTTAAAAAATATGATACCATTAAATTACAGAAGTTCTCAAAAGTATCTTTGCCAAATGAAAATACCTAATTTCAAAATCTTGAAAAATATGAAATATATATATATATATATATATATATTTTTTCTTTTGGTTTTTCGAGACAGGGTTTCTCTGTGTAGCTTTGGCACCTTTCCTGGAACTCACTCTGCAGCTCAGGCTGGCCTCGAACTCACAGAGATCTGCCTGCCTCTGCCTCCCGAGTGCTGGGATTAAGGGAGTGCATCACCAATGCCCAGCGGGGGTCACATTTTAAAACGTGCTTGTTTCTTGTTAACCCCAACTTCAGCAGATGTAAGATAGAATCACCAACATTCAGTGAGCTAAACATTAGTGTTCTCCGACTAATGACCATATTGTGATCCACAATGCTCTTTCCATAAAGCTTATGCTTGTTTATAATGAACTCTTTTGTTACTGTTAAGAAGCTGGTGATCCTAAAACCCAAAGGGTTTCATGATAATTCTCCAGTGTGTTGGTCTGGTTAAAATCTGGAGGTGGTCATTATTCCTCTAGGCTGATGGCTTATCCCATGCCCCATACATCCAGTTCTATCAAGGACCATCCGTAGGTCACTTTAGTGGCTCAGCCCAGCAGTATCTTTCATCCTTAGGTCAAATCACCTGTAGACATCACTATCTGTTTACCAGTACTGGATCCGAAATTCCACCTTCTCTATACTGTAACATTAAGAAAAAGTCTTTTCTCAGTGCTGAAGATTGAACGGAGGACCTCACGATGCTAGAGGAGGGCTTTACCTCTGAGATACACCGCAGACCTAAGACGCAACAGTCCAAGCCACCATCACTGAACACCACAGGAAGAGGTTGCACACATCATCTCCTGGCCTTGTGGCTCTCTGCAGCATCATTCCCAAGCTGAAATCAGAGAGGTCCCGAGGCAGCCGGGGCGGCAGCTGCTCTGTGAGGAACCAATGCCTGGAGATGCTGCCCGGCACTCTGATATTAGGGTCTGCAACCTTTTCACTACATTACTGCTGAGGGTTCAGAGACGTTCTCTGCATTAAAGGAGCTCGGGGTCTGTGTGGAGAATCTGTGCAGCATACTTCCCTCACAGCAATTCCTCATTTGTAAAATGGATGGCCATAACAACACGTACTCAGAGGTCTGTGGCGAGTGTGGAATGAGATCATCTTATCAAGTATTCAAGAAATGTTCTGTTTGTTAGTGTCTTGTTTTGTTTGCTTTTGAGACAGAGTCTCTTTATCTAGCCCTGGCTATCCTGGAACTTCCTATGTAGACCAGACTGGCCTTGAACTCACAGAGATCCTCCTGCCTCTGCCTCGTGAGTGCTGAGCTTGTTTGTTGGTGTTTAAGACAGGATCTTGCCAGGTGGTGGTGGCACACACCTTTAGTACCAGCAATTGGGAGGCAGAGGCAGGGGAATCTCTGAGTTTGTAGCCAGCCTGGTCTACACAGAGAAACTCTGTCTTGATAACCACTCCCCCGCCCTCCAAAAGAGAAAGACAGGATCTTACTGTGTTGCCCAGGGTAGCCTCAAACTCATGCTCCTCTTGGCTCAGTTTTCCCATATTGAGATCCCAGGCTTGCCCACATCTCTAGGCTCCACAGTATTCTTGACGGCAGTGCTCCTGTGGTTGGGGCGACGCTACTGATGTTCACACTCTGAAGACTCCCTTGCCCAACACTCCAAACTAAACATACACTTAACGTCCTGTGGAAACCTCAGTTGTCATAGCCAACTGGAAAGCTACCATCCGTCTCAAACACTGCTTTCCCTAGCTTAAAACCAGAAGCAACCCTGGGCTTTTCATTGCCTGAACTGCACAACCAGTCACCAAGTCCCATTGATT
The DNA here is from genome assembly GCA_902168405.1 of Peromyscus aztecus. Taxonomy (NCBI): domain Eukaryota; kingdom Metazoa; phylum Chordata; class Mammalia; order Rodentia; family Cricetidae; genus Peromyscus; species Peromyscus aztecus. The sequence continues at coordinate 42,341 of CABHPQ010164988.1, read as the reverse complement.
CTGCATCTCAAATATGTGTAAAATGGGATTCTTCTCTTCAGTTCTGTCTATCTAGTGCCTCTCTGCTCTCCAAGGCCGGGTTCATGAGGACAAGGAGGATTTACTTACCTGGGATTCCTCAGGACATGGTAGCCATCATAGGAATATTTGTTTTCAATAAACAACAAACAAAATTAAAGGGCTAAATGGTCCAGGCCAAAGCTTTCCATCCTATTTGCTTTCTCACACTCTGAGCATTTAAGTTCTAATCAGAGCTAGGTTTTCCATGAAGAGCATCTACCCACTATGGGAATTTTTATGTTTTGTGTATAGATGTTCTGTATCACACTGATTTACTCCTTTGTGGTGCTCATACTAACTTGATTGTGTTTAAACGTGTAACTAAAAATAAAATATCAGAACACATCAAATTCTTGAGATGTTAAAAAGTGATGCTATTCCTTTTTCTTTTTCAAGTGATTTCTTTACTTTCATTTTTATGGGAATTGGTGTTTTTCCTGCATGTTGTGTGAGGATGTTGGGTCTCTTGGAGCTAGAGTTCTAGACAGTTGTGAGCTGCCATGTGGGTGCTAGGAGTTGAGCTTAAGTCCTCTGGAAGAGCACCCAGTGCTCTTAACCGCTAAGCCATATCTCCAGCCCCATAATGTGTTTCCTTTTTTATACAGAAAATTAGATCTATGCCATCCTAGGCTGCTCTTAAAACTAGCATGATAAAATACTGAACACAAGCCGGGCGTTGGTGGCGCACGCCTTTAATCCCAGCACTCGGGAGGCAGAGGCAGGCGGATCTCTGTGAGTTCGAGGCCAGCCTGGGCTACCAAGTGAGCCCCAGGAAAGGCGCAAAGCTACACAGAGAAACCCTGTCTCGAAAAAACCAAAAAAAAAAAAAAAAAAAAACAAAAAAACTGAACACTTTTGCTCATATAGCAAACTAATAAACAATGTAATGCTATACGCACTGTAATTTGATCACTAACATTAATGACATTTATATTTCTGGGTCCCCATTACAGATATATCATGACAGCAAGTCTCTTAAGAGAATTTTATACATGTATGTATATATAACTCTGTAACTTATATACTTGCACGTGTACATATACACAGAACAAGAAAAACAATAATGAAACAACTTTACCTCCTTCTAGAAAGGGAGGAAACTGGCGTGCTTGTAATGTCAGGTTCCCACTCATCTTCAGGATCACAAAAGACATCCTCAGTCCTGTTACCACCGTCAATCTAAGAAAAATAAAATGCAGCCTTTCCACTAATCGTTTATAATTCAGCAAAAAGGCTTAAGTAATTTTATTATTTTAAAACATAAGACTAGCAAATTCCAGGTTATCTGCCTAGTCTTAAAAATAGCATATTACTGATCAAATTAAGAACTAATAACATAAATTATAGTAAAAACATGTATGCAGATGCCATTAAGAAATCTATTATTTTGTATGTTAACCTAAAAGCCATTATTTTGAAGGGTTAACCTAAAAAACTAACCATACCAACAAAAACCCCAATCACATGATGCTGGGAATTAAAATAAGTCTTATAAAAACAACCAAAATCATTAAATACTTCAAAAACAGTAACCTGGACTGGGAGATAGCTCAGGAAGTGAAATCATTGCCTTGTACATATAGGACTCGAATTCGATTCCTAGAACCCATGTAAAAAACCACAGGATGTGATGGCACACATTTGTGATCCCAGTGAAAAAGTCAGGGTGTGATGACACACACTTGTGATCCCAGTGCTGGGAGCTAGATGGGTGGATCTTAGGGTCCACTGCTGGCCAGCCTAGTCTATATAGGGAGCCCTAGGACAGTGAGAGATCATTTCTACAAGGGGAAAGTGGATGGTGCCTGAGGCCGTCCTCTGGTGTGCTTACACACACACACACACACACACACACACACACACACACACACGAGAAGAGAAATAATAATAATAATAAACTTAGGGACCTGGAGAGATGGATCAGAGGCTGAGAGCCTCTGCTCTTTCGGAGGACCTGGGTTCCATTTCCAGCACCCATGATGCTGCGGTTAACTCCAGCTCCAGGCCACACATATGTACACATATAACATAAAGCAACATAGATACATAAATAAAAATAAAATAAGTCATAAACAACAACAATTTTTTAAAAACCACTTGAGTTTAGAAGAGACAGTTAACAGTAAGACCCTGAGGGAGAGATAAAATAATCTGGCAAGGTTAAGGTGCAGTCTTGAACTGGGGAAATGTCTCAGTGATAAATTGTTTGCTTAATTTGTGTGAAGTCCTGTATTCCATCCCCTAAACACACACACTACATGCACATGCATGCATGCACACACATACATACACACACACACAAAAATCCCTTCTTGGTTGAATGTACTAATAATAATCTATACATTAGATATTTAAGCAGTCTCAATTAAAATTCTACTAGATACATACTATAGAGCTTGATTCAGAGTGCAGCATGTGTAAAAACTAAGTAAAGAACTTGGGAGAATATGTGAAAGCAGGAAGTCAGTCCAACAGTGAGCTGCATACAAGGGTTTAGTGTGTGCATCATGGGAAAGAGTGATCAAATGCTTCAATGATGTATTAATTCCTTCATTGCTGTAAAATCGGAAATTATTAACAAATAGAAACACAAACAGGGAGTCAAGCCACCCACAGGCCCACCATGTAGAGAGGAACACTCACTGCTCTGACACAACCCCTTTCAGGCTTTGCCGGGGCTGGAAGCTTGGCTCAGTGGTTAAGGGACTTGCTCCTCTTGCAGAGGACCTGGGATTGGATCCCCGCACCTATACGGTAGCTCACAACCATCTACAGCTCCAATTCCAGGAGATCTGATACCCACTTCTGGATCTGGGGGACACCGGGCATTCATGTGGTACACACATACACATACAGGCAAAACACATACACATTTAAAAAAATCAAAGGAAGAATATACTTCGCTTTCCTGAAATAAACACTCCTTGCTCATGGCAGAAGTTTTTTTGTTTTTTGGGGGGTTTTGTTTTTGTTTTTTGTTTGTTTGTTTGTTTTTGTTTTTCAAGACAGGGTTTCTCTGTGTAGCTTTGCACCTTTCCTGGAACTCACTCTGTAGACCAAGCTGGCTTGTTTTTTTTTTTTTTTTTTTTTTAGGTCATTCAGGTTTGGTTTGGTAGGTTTCATTCAGGATTGTTCTAGTTGCGTTCATATTAGTCTTCCGAGTGCTGGGGTGTACGTGACCACACGCAGCTCTTAGGTTTTGTTTGTCGTTACTCTAAGCATCAGCATATGCATGCTGGCAGGTTCTACAGCACTGCACAGAGAACAGGGCTTGTCTTTCCCTGGCACTCTCCGAGTGTGCACTCATGCAGCTGACTGGAATCAGCACCTTTCCATCCATCTCTGTGCTCCCTCCTTCCAACCCGAGTTCATTCTTTCTAGTTTTGTTTTAGCTTTTTTGAGCCACACTCTCATGGATTTCAGACTGTTCTCTACTTAGCACAGGCTAGCCCCGAACCACTGATCTGATACCCTCAGCTTCCTAAATGCTGGATTACAGGTATGAGCTACCACACCTGGCTCCCACTTATTTTTTTTTTAATCATTGTTTTTTGAATCTACTTCATTGACAAACTTTTAAAATTATTATTTGGCTGTCCCTCCATTAAGTCAGCTTTCATAATTTATCTTTCCTAGAATGTTTTTCCTTTCTAGAAGACTCAAATTATGGGACTGGAGAGATGGCTCAGAGGTTAAGAGCACTGGCTGCTCTTCCAGAGGTCCTGAGTTCAATTCCCAGCAACCACATGGTGGCTCACAACCATCTATAATGAGATCTGGTGCCCTCTTCTGGAATGCAGGCATACATGCAGGCAGAACACTGTACATAATAAATAAATAAGTTTTTTTTTTTTTTTTTTTTTTAAAAAGAAGAAGACTCAAGTTTAATTCATAGGAAGATCTTGGGAGATCTTTTATGTTGATTTATAAACATCACAATTAATGGAAAGGCTGTATTTTATTTTTCTTAGATTGATGGTGGTAACAGGACTGAGGATGTCTTTTGTGATCCTGAAGATGAGATCATATATAAGGTGGATCTTAGGGTCCACTGCTGGCCAGCCTAGTCTATACAGTGAGCCCTAGGACAATGAGAGATCATTTCTACAAGGGGAAAGTGGATGGCGTCTTAGATGCTGTTCTAAGGCAACATACTATAAAGATACTTCAACATCCATGCATATTGCTAGGATATTTACAATATTACAATAACCAGGAAATGGAAACCAGCCTAGATGCCCATCAAAAGATGAAAGAATAAAGAAAATGCGTATACACACACAATGGAATTTTATACAACTGCCAAGAACACCGAAATCATAACATTTGCAGAAAAATGAACGGAACTGGAAATCATTATGTTAAGCAAAATAAACCAGATTCAGAAAGACAATGGTATTTAGTTGTTTTCTCTTATATGTGGAACTTAGATTTCAAATGGTGTGTGTGTGTGTGTGTGTGTTTACATGTATCTAATAGGGGATCATGAGAAGGGAGGAAGAGATCTAGCCAAGGGGAGAAGACGAGAAGGTGACGGAAAACACTGGGGGACGGGGGCCAGCCACAGGGAGCCTGCGAGACAGACAGACAGACAGACAGAGAGACGAATGGGAACAAAGTATAGTAATATATACGTGTGAAAACACTGTGAGGAAACGCATGATTTCATGAGCTAACCTAAAAAATATAAATAGATAAATGAATAAATAGGGACAGCGAGGTGGCTCAGAGGTTGGGACATTTGCTGCAAAGTCTACTGACGTGAGTTTAAGCCCCAGGACCCAAATGATAGAAAGCGAGAATCAGCTCTCTCAAGTTGTCCTCTGACCTTTATACCCACTGTCTGTCTATGTCTTTCTTACACACACACACACACACACACACACACATAAATAAATATAATAAAAGTAAATATAAAAATAGCATAAAATTTTATTGGTGATATAATTTTTAACTGATCTTGTTATCTTAATTTAAATACTATTTATTTAAAGCTATTACAACACCCTCTAGGCTTTAACATATAACATTTTCATTAATATTTGGAGCATTATCTAAGGACTACAGAATGTAGTTCTAGTAGTCACATAATTTAAATGTGGGACATTTGAGAAATATTAGTAATTTAATATATTGCAATTAGTTTAGGGATAAATAAAATATAGAAGAAAATAACTTCAAGTTCATACCTCAAAAACATAATAATTTTTTTCTTTAAAAAAAAAAAGTCCTGCGTAGTGGCTCACACCTGTACTCTAGCAGGGGACCTCTGTGCATTTTAGGACAGCCAGGGCTACCTAGAGAGACTTTGTCTAAAAAACCCAAAACAATCTTTAACTACATATGGGTGTGGGCAAATAGTGCAGCCAGCCGTGGAGGCCAGAGTTTTTGATCTCTGGAGCTGGAGTTACAGGTGGCTGTAAGTTGCCCGATGTGGGTGGGAAGAGAACGTGGCCCTCTGCAAGAACAGTGTGAGCTCCTAACCACTAAGCTATTTCTCCAGCCCCAAATTTTATCTGATTCCAAGACAGAAACTTTTAAATAAAAATGAAGACTGAACAATGGCTCAGTAAACTCTCTGAATTAAAACATACATTCATACACAAATTAAAAATGGTTTATATAGTCAGAAGTGGTGGTGAACCCTCCTAATCCCAACAGGCAGGAAGATCAGAAGTTTAAGGTCATTTTAGCTACACAGCAAATTCAAGCCCACCTGTACTATATGAGATCCTATCTCAAAACAAAATAAAACAAGCAGAAAAGAAAAAGCCTAGATAACAAAATAAAACCAATAAAAAGGTCACACACAGAGCTGGGGAAATGGCTCAGTTAAATGCTGGTTAACCAGGCATTAGGACCTGGATGTGCATACTCAATACCGGGTGCCTCGGTGTATGTCTCTAACCTCAGGTTTGGAGAAGCAGACAGGCAGATTCCTGGAGCTCAACAGTAAGCCACCTTAGCTGAATTGATGAGCTTCATTGACAGACCCTACCCCAAAAATAAGGTGGAGAGAGATCAAGGAAGACACCTAACACCAAGTCTGGTCTCCACTCATATACCTTCAGGTATGTGCAGTTACAGACAGACACAGACAGACAGACACAGATACAGACACACACACACACACACACACACACACTCCACACTACACCACAAAAAAGATCACATAATCAGGACAAAAAAATGAATGATTAGAATAAAAAACAAAAAAACACTTATTAACAAAATACATAAGCACTTAACAAAAAATTCAGCCAGGCCTGGTGGCATATGCCTTCAACTCCAGCTCTCCAGAAGCAGAAGCAGGTGAGTTTTTGAGTCTAAGGTTAGCCTGGTCTACACTGTGAATTCCAGGCCAGCTGGAGGGGCCAAATGAGGCCCTGTCTGGGAAAAACTGAAAGAAGTCAAAGGATACTTTACCATAAAGAAACAAAGTTAAACCTCAACTTCACTAGTTACTAAAATACAAAGCCAAGCAAATTCCTAACATTAGTTTGTGGCAATACTTGTAGCAAGCAATAATGTACAGCATCAAAGTACAGCAAACAGAAAAAAATATAATTTTGTTACCACTTTGGAAAACATAAGACAAGAAAACAGATGTTAAAAATAACAAAAAGATGCTTTTAATTGTGATCAATGAAAGCGACAATTGGAAACACCCAGAAGACAACAATGGGAAAACATATATAAGCACATGTTGTCAGGCGCAGGGAGAGGATGTCAGACCACGTGACCTGCTGAAGCTGAAATGCAAGGCCTGTAAAGCACACACAGTCTTAAAGACAGATCCAGCACTGAATTGCGGTCACACTCCAACTATGCTGAAGCAAGCCAGTAAAACTCCACGGGCACACACAAGGAAAGCAGACTCCCATAGCTGTTAATGCTGGGGATTTCCGTAACCAGTGGATTTCCTCTTATTTAACAAGAATGTGTCACTTCTATATTTTGTTTTATTTGGGGAGGAGCAGAGAGTTTGACAGGGTCTCTTATAAACCAGTCTGGCCTTAAACTCACTGGGTAATTGAGGTGGGCCTCGAACTCCTGCTTTTTCCGCCTCTGCTTCTCAAGGGCCGTGATCACAGGCATGCATGAGCATACCCAGCTGCATTTTTAAAGTTTATAGGAGACCTGAAGAAATGGCTCCGCAGTTAAGAACACTGGCTGCCTTTTAGAGAAAGATTTGATCTCACCATAACGTAAGCACTAGGAAATTTTAGCCGAAGATGGCAGCTAATAAGTTATTCATCAGTACAATGGAACCTTATTAACAAGAATCTTAAATATTTTCCTTTATATTTTACTGTTTGGGTTATTTGCAGTTAGGCAAGCAAAAGGGACTGTGCTATTAACATTGAAGTTACTGTCATTAAGAGTTTTCAGTACTTCCTCTAAAGTTCTGATTTTTTTAAAGTTTTATAAATAATATTTATGATCATGGAAGTCCTAGGACTTGTAGAAGTTAAGCATCTGGTGCAGGGTGTGAGTGCTGGTGGCTGTTTACAACACCCAGTGATGAGCCAGGGCTCACTTCCAGCGTCTTGGGTTTCTGGAGTCTTAAGGTAAGACAGAAAGTCTGTAAAGTAAAAATCCCTGAAAATAATTTCAAAAGGTACTTAGAAAACACTGTTCCCAACATGACCTACAATTTAAGAAAATATTTTAAAAAACTGTTAAGAGGTGCATTTGTTACAATTTTAAAATAAATTTATTATCTAGTCCCTTCCAGAGGACATGATTTGATTTCGAGGACCCACATGGTGGCTCACAACCCTTTGTAACTCCAATCCCAGGGGAGCCCAACACCCTTTCCTGGCCTCTGAGGGCACGAGGCACACATGTTATGTATACAGACATTCATGCAGACAAAACACACACACACACACACACACACACACACTTTTCTTTCAGTTTACAGAGACTTTAATATCACAGACCTCATAAAGCTCTTTCATTGCTGCAAGTTTAGATTCAAACTTTTCCAGACTCCAGAAAGTTGAGATCCCCAGCTGCAGGTTACGAACTCGAACAGAGGTATCAGAGCGACCTCTGTTGGATGTATCATGTCTGAAAAACAAAGCCAAAGGAAAATGCTTAACCTAAAACACAGAGACACGGCTGAGTGGCAAAGAACACATACTGCTCTTCCAGAGGACTCAAGATCGTTCTCAAGTGTCCACATTGACTGGTTCACAACCACCTGTAACTCCAGTTCCAGGGGCCCAAAACCACCCTTTTTTTGGTCTCTAACAGCTACTGTGTGCACATGGTACACATAAACTCATACAGGTACACACACACATACCTTATAAATAAATAAGTCTTTGTTGTTGTTGTTTGGTTTTTTTTTTTGTTGTTGTTGTTTTTGAGACAGGGTTTCTCTGTGTAGCTTTGGAGCCTTTCCTGGAACTCACTCCATAGCCCAGGCTGGTCTCGAACTCACAGAGATCCGCCTGCCTCCCGAGTGCTGGGATTAAGGGCGTGCACCACCACCACCCAGCTAATAAATAAATCTTAAAAAAAGAACTGGAATGTAAGACTGTGTGGTGTGAACCTAAGACAGAGCGCCTGTGTGGCCTGGACAGGTGTCTCCATGACGGGTAAGGTGACCTGCTGACGTCCCACGCAACCTAAGTCAGAAGCTCATTTTTTTAGTAAAAGGGGGACCTATAGGGTCCTGGCCCCTGTTTTGGGTAACTGTTGCCTTGCTTGCTGACCTTGACCTTGATATCCTCCCTATGCTAATTCCCTGCCGGTTTCCACCCTCCTGAAGGCTTAAGGGAAGTTCCTTGTCTGTATATCCTGCATAATGGACGTTAACAGCTTAGATACAAGATTGTAAAACATCGTAGCGAACTTAGGCCCTCAGGAGTTCTCCCATTGTGCTGTAAGCCTGTAATTAAGACCTCTTCCCTCCTTCAATAAACAGCATTCGGCATTAAAAAAAAAAAAAAAAGACTGTGTGGTGTGGCTTAGTGATAAAGCACATACATAACAGACATGAGGACATGGATTCAATCTCTAGTACGACAAAAATAAAATAATATAAAATATTATTTTTATAATAATATTAAAATATATGTGTATATAATAATATAAAATAAAAATAATATAAAATAAAATATCTGGTATGCAGATAAATAAAATTTCAACCTAAAAGAAAAATCAGTAAATTCTTGAAAATGAATTATTAAAGCCTCTGTGTCAGGGATTCTGATATCTGCTCTTTCCTAGAGAGACTACTATATAGACTTCAGAGAAATTTAAATTTAAAAAAATCAAGTAGAAACAGGTCAACGAGTATAAAAACTACTCACCTGCCAAAAACATAATATTTTTTAAATTTGTCACTGATGGCATTGGCTTCCTGGATCATCATAGAGAGTTTCATGGAGCTCCAATTTGGCTGAACTAACACAAAGTATACAAATTAGAACCAAAATGCATGTCTGATCACTAGCATATACCACTAGTTAGAATAATGTCATAAAAATACTGACATTAGGGGCTGGAGAGATGTCTCAGTGGTTAAGAACACTGGCTGCTCTTCCTAGAGGACCCAGGTTCAATTCCCACATGGCTGCCCACAACCATCTGTAACTCTGGTTCTAGGGGATCTGACACTCTCTTTTGGCCTCTGTGAGCAACACGCACAAATATGGTGTACAGATATACACAAACCCCCATATATATATAAAAGGTAAAATAAAATTAAAAATGACATTAAATGAATGGTTTTAACCCTGGATCACAAGATTTTTGTTTGTTTGCTTGCTTGCTTTTTGTTTTTTTGAGACAAGGTTTCTTTGTGCAACAGCCCTGGCTGCCCTGGAACTCGATCTGTAGACCAGGCTGGCCTCAAACTCAGAGATCCGCCTGCCTCTGCCTGCCAAGTGCTGGAATTAAAGGTGTGCACCACGACCACTTAGCTTTTCTTCAATTAAAAGTCAAGATAGACTTTACGGAAACTGAGTTGTCTTGTATGTGGAGGAATGTATAAAGCAGAGAAAAGGGATACTGGAAAAGAGAACACCCTATTATTAATTGGGGGGCTTAAAATTCCATGATGTGCATGTGCGGGTCAGACGACAATTTGTGGGAGTCAGTTCTCGCTGTTCACCATGTGGGTCCTGGGATCCGGTTTAGGTCACCAAACACAGCAGCAAGCGCTCTTACCTGCTGAATGATCTCACCAACCCCAAATTATTTTTTCTAACATTTCCTTCTTTTTTTTTTTTTTTTTTTTTTTTGGAGCTGAGGATCGAACCCAGAGCCTTGCGCTTGCTAGGCAAGTGCTCTACCACTGAGCTAAATCCCCAACCCTCCTTATTTCTTTAATATCTAATTTTTCTAAATCATCAAGTAAGAGATACTATAGGTTAATTTATAAAGAACTATAAATAGAAAGACAGTGTTCATGCATTAGAAGAATAAATTAGAGAAGAATTGTTAAAAGAACTAAACTGTCACTGGGCAGTGGTGGCACACGCCTTTAGTCCCAGCACTTGGGAGGCAGAGGCAGGTGGATCTCTGTGAGTTCGAGGCCAGCTTGGGCTACAGAATGAGTTCCAGGACAGGCTCCCAAGCTACACAGAGAAACCCTGTCTTGAGGTTGGGAATTTAGCTCAGTGGTAGAGCGCTTGCCTAGCAAGCGCAAGGCCCTAGGTTCGGTCCTCAGCTCTGGAAAAAAAGAAAAAAAAAATACACTGCCTAAAACAATCTACAGATTCAGTGAGAACCTAATCAAAATTCCAATGGCATCTTTCACAGAAATAGAAAAATGCCTCATTTGGGGCTACAATTTCAATGAATTAATCTGGGGTGGAGGAACACAAACATTCAGTCTACAGGGCCAATACAACATCTAAAAACAGCATTTAAAAATCATTCATACAAATATATTTACATACAAAAGAACCTAGCACCCAGAACAAAGCCTTATTTATTTATTTATTTACGTATGTATGTATGTATGTATTTACGTATTTATTTATTTGGTACTAGGGATTAAATCCAGGGCTTTATGCCTGCTGGAAAAACATCATAGCACTAAATTGCCTCCTCAGCCAAGCATTTTAAATATGTAAAGGCAGCTAACATTTCAGCAATTATAAGAAGATACAGAACTTTAGGAAGTGTATGTTAACATCAGTATATACTCACCTGTAAAAGTTTTATCCCTATTTCCCCGGTTCTCCTGAAGAATTTGTACTTCTTTAGCGATTTTTTGCTTTTCAATTTCTAAAGCTTCTAGGATTTTTGCATGGCGGATGCTATGGTCTTCTAGAGCCTATATGCAGTCATATAGACCGGCATATGAGGACATGCAAAGAGAGAATTTATAAAATCTTTATAATTATAAAAATTTATAAAATCCAAAAAAGTTGGACATGTTCATTTGCTTCACCATACCATCCATTTTGCTGTTTATATACATCATATAACGTCATGTTATTTATCTCACATATACATAAGAAAATGTTTTTAAAAAGCAGATAAATCAGGCCAGTAAAACAGTATTTGTTATCAACACTTGACGACCTGAGTTCGTCCCTGGGACTCACATGGTGGAGAGAGAATCAGACCCAAGACCTGTCCTCTGACCTCCGCAGTGCACCGTGACACACACACAGAAATAAAGTGTTTTAAAAAGCAGATTCACGGGGGCCGGGGAAGTGGCTTGGCAGGCGAAGCGCCCGGGGCACAGTATGAGGGTTCCGTTTGAATCCCTAACACCCACGTAAAATGTGGGATCCGGGGTCACGGCAGGTGTAGCCCTGGCACTGTGAGAGGAGACAGCTGATCGCTGGAGCTCACTGGCTAGCCAGTCCTGCCCAAAACAGCAGGTTCCGGGTTCAGTGAACAACCCTGTCTCAATGAGTAAGGCAGAGAAGAGACTGAGACGACATCTGATGTCAGCCTCTGGCCTCTACATGTACCCATACGGGCGGGCATACCATAGTGCACATGAGCACATACAGACGCGTACCACCCCCCAAAAAGATCCATCACGGCAACGCCATAATGAAGTTCATCTTACTGTTCTCATTTCATTAAGAATAAGTGGTTAACATATTTTATTAAACAGAAAAGTTTTTTAAAAACTGATTTATAAACTTTCTTAGTGATTTTCCTCATAAGGTCATTAGGATTCTAAGAATTTATTTATTATCATGTCTGTATGATTGTGGGGGTGGTGCACATGCCAAGTGCAAATGTGGAGGCTGGGGGATGACTGTGTACAGTTCTCTCCTTCTACCTTATGTGGGTTCCAGGGATCAAACTCAGGTCACCAGGCTTGTGTGGCAAGCTCTTCGCTGGCTGAGCCATTTCACTGGCCCATCATAAGGCTTTTGGTGGCATAGATTAATATTTTTCTTCCCATTGCTAGTAAGTAAAGACTCTTCAGGGGTAAAAAGGGGTTGTGGGGGGTGGGGAGAACTGCTCAAAAATGACAATAACTAAGAACATTTGTTGACTAAAGTTAACAGACATGAACTAAATAAATTTCCCAGGATGTAAATGGCTGTTTGGCTCCTGAGGTCTCCACCCACATTAACTGGCAGTGTGCTCGCAGCACATTCTACTGTCAGTGCTTGAGTGACTGGGAGCATTTTCTTCCATCCCTCACCTCAGCTCTGCTCTTCCTCATCCCACAGACTTGGAGAAAAGAGAAAACGAGGCTACTTGCGACAAACCTTAAGATCAGGAAAAAGGAACTGATGGGCATTGCGGTACACGCCTTTAAACCCAGCACCTGGGAGGCAGAAGCAGACAACTCTCCACGTGTTAGAGACTAGCCTGGTCCACATGTGAATTCCAGGCTCTCTCTCCAGCCCCACAATTTACATTTCTAAGAGGTCCCAGAAGAAACTGATGTTTCTCATCCAGAGAACACACTCAAGAACCACCAATGTGGGGCTGGAGAGACGTCTCAGCAGTTAGGAGCACTGGCTGCTCTTCCAGAGGACTTGGGCTTGGTTCCCTGCACCCACCCGGTGGCTCGCAACCATCCAGTTCTAGGGGATCTGACACCCTCTTATGTCCTCTTTGGGCACCAAGCATACAAGTGATACACACACACATAAATGCAGGCAAAACATTCATATACATAAAATAAATCTTAAAAAAAAACCCCACAAAACCCACCAATAGAGAAGGAAATTCCAAAAACGTTAGCAGAGTGGCTGCCGACGTTACCATACTAATGCTCTGGTTTTATCTTTGTTTTGTGAACTTGGCTGTTTCACACTGGCCCCAGAAAACTGCCTCTGTCCTCATCAAGACAGAAGTAGGTATCAAATGCTCCACCCTGAGTTCTAAGAAACCACCGCTCTATCAGGATGTGATCCATATAAAGGCTTTCCTTTTCCTCCTCCTACATTTCGGGGTCTAGTACCATTTCCTCATGGATACTATTTAGCATGACTGAAGACAGGCAGTTGTCGACACATGAAAGGAGAAAACTAGAATGGAACTTTAAAAAAGAGAGCTGTGCACCCTCCTGAGTGTTTAGGGATGGGGTAGGGGCAGAACCAGGGCAGAGGCTTGCAGTCAGCAGCCCATTCCCATCCAGGGACCTCATGGCTCTTTCATAAAAGGCAGCTTCCCCTCAGAACAGCAGTCAGCTAAGACATGAAGTCACCTGCTTTGTAGCCAAAGTCTCCATCTCCAGCCGCCTTTTGTTCATGTACACTTCCTGTTCCAGATGCTGCTTTGCCTTTTCCAGCTCCTCAATTTTGTCATTAGCTTTTTGGTTATTTATTTCCTCCATTTTCTTCCTTTGAGACTCTTCCCTCTTTAAACAACATTAATAAGAATTAATTTTTCAAAAACAGTGGTCCTAGGGTATAGAAGTTCCCCTTGTCATTAATGAACAAGAGTTCACTCACAGCAAATTTGTCCTGGAGCCCTCTACTTCACTCAAGTTAAGTCATCTAACCAAACATGAAAGTCACTAGTCCAACTTTCGGGGTATATCCTCTAAAATGGGTTTCTGGGGCTGAAAGGTTGCTACTAAATCAGCATGAGGAGCCACAACTCCTGTGTTGGTGGGCAGGGTCTATTTTCCTCTCCCAGCACCGTGATATATCATTAACTTGTTACTGGGAAACGTGTAGCTCTAACCCTAGTATCAGACACCCCTCTAGCTCAATTTTAAGGACTTTTTTCTCTTTGGAGAGTGTCTCACTTCATGTCTCCCAGGCTAGCCTTGGACTTGCTGTGTACTGAAGATGCCCTTGACCTCCTGCCCCTCCTGCCCCCACCACTCAAGAGCTGGGATGTGCACCACCACAGCCAGTGTGTGGATCAACACAGGGCTGAAGGTACGTTGGACAAGAACTCCACCAATGAGCTCCATCCAGAGGCAATGGACTTTAGTCCCAGGCCACTCTAGGAAACCCAGGCCACTCTAGGAAACCATCAGAGAAGGCAAGCTCTGCTCGGTACCAGTTCTGCCTCTAGGGCTCGGATCCTGCTCTCATACGCGGCTCTCTGGGAAGAAAGCTCTTGCTGAGCCATTTCTTTCGCGATCTGAATTCCTTGCATCATCTCTTCCTTCGCCTTCAACTGGGCGTCTTTTATTTCTGCTTCAAGCCTACAGAGTAGCAAGATATTTTTAGAACAGTAAATATCTTATATACCTAAGCAGTCTTCAGTTCCATTAAGATGTTTTACATTAAAATCACGTTCAAATCGGAAATTCAACTTTTGGTATTCTATCTACAGTATTTTCAGATTTTTCACTGGTTTTGAATTGTGTCCCTACCAAAAAAAAAAAACAACAACAACAAAAAACCAGAACAGGATGAAAATATGATTATTCCCAGCTTAGTTATTATTACAGATGCCTGATTTTTTTTTATTAGCTCCACCTGGTCTGGTGGTACACATTTTTTAAAAAATTTTACTTATTTTTATTTCATGTGCACTGGTATTTTGCCTGCATGTGTGTCTGTGTGAGGGAGTCAGATCCTCTGGAACTGAAGTTACAGACAGTTATAAGCTGTCTGGGTATGGGTGCTGGGGATTGAACCTGGGTCGTCCTCTGGCAATGCAACCAGTGATCTTAACCACGGAGCCATCTCTCTAGCCCCCAATGCCTGATATTTAAATTAATATATTTTCCAGTGAGTAAAGAAAATATCATATAAAATGTTACAGTAAACATTTTAGTAAATATTATAGTTAACACAGTGAGCCAAAGTAAGGTATTTTAGGTTAAGCTAACAATGCTCTGATTCCATTTGAAGACACAATAGACTCTGAGACAGCATGCCAGGCTGCCTTCAACATGCCATGCTGAAGATCCCGTGACCTATGAAGCGCCCCTTCACTTCAGCTATACAGTATCTCAGGGTCTCTGAACTAGGCTGTATCCTGCGAGCATTGAACTCCGATGCACACTTTCCTCATACACATACGCTTCCCATCAGTGATGACACTTACTGTGATCTCTGGGCTGTAAGTAACTCATTTTTGGCAAACTCAAAGTCTTTTGGACCTTCGCTTGTGAGAGTCTGTCTACTGGATGGTCTTATTCCTTTCTTGACTTCAACTGGATGATTAAATCTAAAATAATGATCTCCGCCAAGAATCACCCGATCACCCTGAAACACAGAAAAAAAAATTGTACAATTTAAGGTGGGTCTAAACGAAAAAATTACAAACTTTTCCTAAAAATGAAAAAGAAAAAAGAAAAAATTTGAGAAGAAAACAATAAAATATTGACAATGGTTTCCTATGTGAGTATAGTTTTAGTGTTGTATTTCTCTCATTATTCCTGTAACTCCACAATTCAAGATGACACAGTATTGAGGATAGGTATTAAAATCACAGCAGCCATCACATTTATTTGTTAGGTATTTTCCATATGCCAAATACTGTTGAGTAATTTACATTTGCATCTGTGTTTGTGTATACATAATAAAAGTCTCATTTACATCTCACAACAACTTGTGAGCCACATAGTCAATGTTGGGAGAGAGGAAACTAAACACACAGACTTTACTAATATCAGCTGACACTCACTGAGTGCCTTCACTTTGTGAGCAACGGTATAAACTATACACGAATTATTTTTAATTGAATTCTCTCCACTACCCCCGAAAAGTAGGAGTCAAAGAAAATGACCATTACTCTGGGTCTGCTGTAGCAGTTTAAGCCAGTTCTCCTGAGAGAGCCGTTAGCAGCACTCTACAGGTGTCCCAATGAGGCGGTGTCATTCAATCATCTAGTTCAGTAACTTGACAAAGTTCACAGCATGGGGAAGGACAGAGTGAGGATTTCAGCCCCTCATGGCTTGATTCCTAAGCCCAGGTCTTTACAGGACGCACGATGATGCTGTCAGTGGTGAATCCTGGTTCACATCATTGTAACTTCTCCTTGTACAAAGGAAGGCTACTAATGTATTAATCAACAGAACTTTTAAAGTGGAAAAGTTCTCAATTCAGATTAGTGACTCAGGGGAGAAAACATGAAGGTAGATGAATGTCATGACTTAGAGGAGAAAACATGAATGTAGATGAATGCCATGACTTAGGGGAGAAACATGAACATAGATGAATGCCATGACTTAGAGGAGAAACATGAATACTGATGTCTAACAGCGACCCCCACTGTAGCCCCCGTTGACTTACATGATGTAGTACTGTGGGCTCCGAAATGTGCATCCCATTTACATATGTCTTTGCTTCTCCAGCTGGGATAATACTCACTGTTCCTCCAAAATTTCTGATAGTACTGTTAAAAAGAAAGTGCACTGTTATAATTACAGGACATTTTAAAAAGAGAAGATAAGAGGAAATAAATCTGCTTAGATTATTTCTTGAGTAATAAGTTCAACCAATTTATAGCAAAAATAATTTTAACTTATTTTATTTTTCCTCCAGATATACTTTGAAGTTTGGTGAAAAACAAAATCAAGCCAGGCGGTGGTGGTGCATGCCTTTAATCCCAGCACTTGGGAGGCAGAGCCAGGCAGATCTCTGTGAGTTCAAGGCCAGCCTGGTCTACAGATCGAGATCCAGCAGCACAAAAGGACCCAACCATTTAACTGGCAATACTTATGGGAATATTGTGATGGCAAAAAAGTAAAAACTACTCAGATGTCTACCATCAAAATAAACAGCCATGATCTGAGATAAATCCAGATAATGGAATATTTCACAGCAGTGAAAATTAAGAATTAAAATTGAAATGGATAAAACTTAAAGACACAACATAAAGTCAAAAATGTTTATAAACACTATTATCCTAACAATATAAATAAGATCATTCCATTCATGTGAACAAATTCACATAAAACAAAAAAAAATGTAAAAATGTATCAGTCCAACCAAAGTCTTCCATATAAGATGGACAGTTTACTTTCATGCCTCCCACTATAATTCTAAAAAGAGAAATTACCCTTTAATCAGCAGACCAACTACACCACAGAGCATTGTGCTGAACCTTACATTGAGAGTACTCATTTGTTATCATTAAACACATTCACAACGTTTTTCCTCTCTTAAAGAGAGGGTTGAGATGGGCATGGTGGCGCACGCCTTTAATCCCAGCACTCAGAAGGCAGTTGTAAGAGAATCTGAGTTCAAGGCCAACCTGGTCTACAGAGTGAGTTCCAGAACTACACAGAGAAACCTTGTCTCAAAAAAACCAAGAAAAAGCAAAAGCAAAGCAAAGAGAGAGAGGGTTGGAGAAGAACTGAGAAGAATGAGCATGAATGAACACCTTATCTAGACAAATACTCCATCAACAAGACCTAGAAGGCTCCCGACCACAAACGGCAGAGCCTTGCAGGAGAGTACGGGAGACTTACGTACCAGTGATCGTCCGCAATCAGCACTCCGGATAACTGGATGTCGTGGCTTGAGCTTGGCTTGTACTTCCCGACGGTGGTTACTCCTTCTTTTACCATGTAGAGCAGCATCTCTGACAACTGTGGATCCTCGTTGAGATTAACGAGGTTCGGCAAATGGTTGTCCATTTGAAACGTAACTCCTGCTTTCTGGCAGAAGTAAAAAGACAGTCTTGACCATGGCACGAAATTATTAAATTCACCTAAGAGAATGGTCTGTGTTAAATATTGGGATTCTTTTATAGAGTCTTAGTGCATAACAGGTTCACTGAGATTAAAGTTCAGTGGTAGAGTACACGCATGTGAAGTGCCCTGGTTTTAATCCCAAGCATGCAATACTTGTACACACAAGCGAGTACACACACTGCTCATTGTTGGTTTCTCTATGACGGTCACCATCACACTCCTAAGAGTCCTATGTGTGGCTCTATTCCTCATCTTGTTATTGTCCAGTCAACTGTCCTCTCCCGTCCCAACACTTCAGCGGCCTAATAATTTTACAGCATAACACCCACATTTCCAAAACGTGGGACTCATTCTTGACTTCCACTTCTGTTGCTATCAGCGTCTAAAATCAGTTATCCCGGGGCTGGTGAAATGGCTCAGTGAGGTGCTGCTGCGCAAACCGGACAACCCAAGTGCCAGATATATAAATGCATACACACACACACACACATAATTATACACATAATTAAAAAATTGAAAATAATGAAATATTCTTTTCCCATACTTCTGTCTCCTGAACCCACCTCCTCCACTACCATCACTGCCCTCACTGTCTCATGCCTTAACCACACCAGCAGCTCCTAATGCCTCTCCTTCTTCTAATCCACCTCTCACGTTGTTACTAGAAGAACCCATGGAAGAGGAAAGCTGAATTGGGTGTAGTGCCCATGACTACAGTCCCCGCACCCCGAGGCTCCAGGCAATCACAGTCTAGATCCAAATCCCCTTCCGCTGCTCCCATCCTGATTCTTCTTCCTCTGTTTTTAGTGGTAAAGCTCAGCGCACAGCAGCACCAGGAACGGCAGAACACAGAGCCTCCACGGTGGAGAGGATAAGGTAACCATCAACGAGAAGAGCCCCAGGCCTCACACAGGGCAAATCCCAGGATGGAATAGGAGAGCTGCTGCCTGAGGGACTGGATCCTGATACAGCTGGTCATCAAGCTGCCAATCACTGCTCCGACGCCGGGTGCTGAACCAGCCACTCCAACTGTGGTGGCCCCAGCCCCTGTGACCTTGGCTGCTGTGTCAGTGTCCCGGAGACAGCACTGGTCTGGCCACCCGAACAGGACAGCCTCTGCAGAGAGCCGCTTAGGTGGGGCGGACACAGGCCTGATTCCCGGCACAGGGGCAGTCCAGAATTGGAGAAACCAAGCGTGCCTTTGTGGTCGGCATTTCAAATCTCCCAGCTTTAGCCCTTGGTCTCTATCAATTCTTTATGTTAACTGTCTTTACGTATTTCTTTGTACAGTGATTATACAGTAACGATGAAAAATGAAATTTATACTGTGCTTTTTCTACTTCAGATTAGTTTAGGAAATGGAAATGATACCTGTAACTCCTTTGTCTCTTGAAGTTTTCTTTTCTCAGCTTGTTCAAACTTCTCTTTCCATACCCTTTCCAAAAAAGAAAACACTGAAGTTAAAACATCCATTTATGTAAGACTGGAATCAAGAGACCATCTGTGAAGCTTGTGGGATACTATTATTTAAATAGGACAACTAGCCAGGCGGTGGCGGCGTATGCCTTTAGTTCCAGCACTCAGAAGTCCTGGCAGAGGCAGGTGGATCTCTGAGTTCTAGGCCAGCCTGGTCTACAGAGTGAGTTCCAGGACAGCCAGGGCTACACAGAGAAACCCTGTCTCGATAAACAAAACAAAACAAAAAAGGGACAATTGAAATGAAAGCAAGCTGTTCTGTTCTGAAGGAGGAGCGAGGAAGAGTCAGTGTTCTCTCCCACCCTCCCCTCCCACAGTTCTACAGTGACACATGTCAGGGTTACGGTTCTGGGTGTGGTCACCTTTGCATTTCTGCCATGTCTCTTTCCTGCTGATGCAGCTTCATCCTTAAGGATGTTATCTCTTGTCGACAGAGTCTGTACCGTTCAGGGTCAATATTCCGGTTGTTTCTCTGAGCAGCTTTTAACTTTTCAATTTCTGCTTTCAGTTCTAAAGATTTATAAAAGACACGTGACTAGTGGCTAAGTCTGGAGAAAGAGGTTTCCACCCGCTGCCCCCTCTACCCACACTCTTTTCTAGTCGGGAGAAAGAGGTTTCCACTTGCTGCTCCCTCTACTCACTCTCTTCTCTACCTTTTTCTGATTCCCCTCTCACTTCTTCTCTTTCTCACTGAACATCCACCCTCTCCATCACTGTCAGGTCTATAACAGGATGTATTAGCAAATAGGCAAAGGAAGCAACCGTTTTCTTAGAATCATATATATTAAGATAGGAATTAATAAATTAATAAACTAAACTGTAGAACGATATTTTTTGTAATTGAGATAATAAGGGGCTGAGGAGATGACTCATTTAGTAAAACGCTTGTTGTGCATTCTTGAGAACGGGAGTAGCAGCCTGTCTGTAGTTCTATTGCTTGCAAGCCAGAGACAGGAAACTCCCCAAAGCAAGCTGCCTAGCTGGCCTAGACATATTGGGGAGCTTGGGGTCAACTGGAAGATATTATCTCAATGAAAAGATGGAGAGCAATCTAGGGAGACTCCCAATATTAGCCTGGGGCTTCCACAACACAGCATGCAAACACATGTGCATCCACACACAAACTCATGGAGAATGTGCACAAACATATACCTGCAAAACTTGAATAGTAATAGTTGAGACAACATTCACCTCTAATTAACTTTGCGTTCATATCTTCGTTGACTTTGGCGACATTGACTATCAAGCGGGCTTGGGTGGCGTATCTAAGTGTGCTCAGTGTCTCCTCTATGTTGCTGGCCGCAGGACTGACGGTAGCAATCATTGCTGTTTTTGAATTTCCACCCAGGCTTTCTTTCAATAGCCTTTAAGGAGAAGGGAAAACAGTCACAATTAGACTTTTCTTCTATAACCACCTAGTAGCAGTAATGGTCAGAAAGTCCAAACCAACACAATACTGACTCTCCACTCAGACACCATTAAAGCCATTTACATATCATAAATACTTTGTTTTCTCTTATATTTTCATTTATTTTTTAAAATAAATAATAATAATAATAATAGTAATTATTATTATTTGAGACAGGATCTCACTAGATAGCCTTGGCTGCCCTGAAACTTGCTATGTGGACCAGACTGGCCTCAAACACACAGAGATTTGCCTGCCTTTGTCTCACAAGTGCTGGGACTAAAGGCATGGACCCTACTACGCCTGGCCCATGCTCCTGGCTTCTCTTATTTTTTTCTATACTGCTTTATAAAGCAATAAACTGTTTATAGGCTTTTAAACATGATTAACCATCAAATATTTAGTAAGATGTTTCCCTTTAGAGAGTGAGCTACTGCAGCAAAGAAACTGTATGTCTTGATCATCCTTATATTCCCAGTGCTACCATAACCTGCAGGAGTTAGTTCCCAACACATGTTGAAAATGGTGAATTCACATTCTGTACTGCACTGTGTACAAAAGAGAATATAAGACTCAAATATATCTTTATTAGCACAGAATGAATTTCAGTATTCCTACCTTCTCAAGTCATTAAAACAATCATATTCTCAGGCTGGAAAGATGGCCCAGAGGGTAAGAGCTCGTGCTGCTCTTCCAGAGGTCCTGAGTTCAATTCCCAGCAACCACATGGTGGCTCACAACCATCTCTAATGAGATCCGGTGACCTCTTCTGGCCTGCATGCATATATGCAGGCAGAACATTGTATACATAATAAATAAATAAATCTTAAAAAAAATCATATTCTCCATTTTAAGTTTCAAGATAGAAACAACATTATAATTAAGCAGTTAAAAGCTGGGCATAGTGTTAGCCACTTGGAAGGCTGAAGCAGAAGGATTGAGTGGGTTCAAGGCCATCCTGGGCTACATAGTATATTCTAGAACCAAGTGAGAGCCTGTAAAGTGAGAGCCTAATAAAAAGAAAAACCTAAATAAACAAACAACAATACACCAATTATAAATATATACTACTGCTGTAGATGTGGTTCTTACCCAGTTGTACACCAATGCTCCTTCACTTAATTAAGATTACATGCCAATAAAATCATTAGTAAATTGAAAATATCGCATATTTAACAAAGCAAGTAAAAGACTTGTATAATAAAAACTTTAAGACATTAAAGAAATAAATTGAAGAAGACAAAAGACAGAAAGATCTCCAATGTGCATGGATTGGTAGGATAAATTGTGAAAATGGCCATTCTACCAAGATCAACCTATAAATTCAGTGTAATCCCCATCAAAATTCCAAAACACTTCTTCACAGAAATTAAGAAAACAGTCAATCTTCTACTTTATATGGAAACACACACACACACACCCCAAACAACAACAAAAATACAAAAACAAATACAAAAAATCAGAATAGCTACAACAACCCTGAATAATAAAAGAATTTCTGGAGGTATTACCATCCCAGATTTCAAGTTGTACTATAGAGCTATAGTAATAAAAACAACATGGTATTAGCATAAAAAGAAACACACTGATCAACAGAGAAGAATAAAGATCCAGACATAATTCTATATACTACAGACAAAGAATACAAATATTCACACTGGAGAAAAGACAGCATCTCCAACAGATGATGCTGGTCAATGGATATGCATATGTAGGAGAATGCAAAGAGATCCGTATTTATCACTCTGCACAAAACTCAACTCCAAAGGGTTCAAGGACCTCAATACAAAACCAGACACCCCGAATGTGAGAAGATAAACAGGCTCGGACTCATCGGCAGCAGGCAGACCCCAGAGGCTGGCCAGCCATTCAAACCAGAACATCGAGTCCCAGATTCAGTGAGAGATCTTGTCTCAAAAAATCAGGTGGAGAGAGGACAGAGGAAGACTCCTGATTTCAACCTCTGGCCTCCACATGCACACATATAGGCAAGCACATCTGCACATATATATGTACAAACATGCACACACCAAAGACATACACCCAAAACAAAACGAACCCCATTACTTATGCTTTGAAAGATACTTACCATGTAAGAACGGATTCACGGTATGGAATAAAAACCCTCCTTCCTCCTGCTTGCTCAGAGAGTGCAGATATGACCTTCCCCAGGGTGAGCAAGGACTTGTTAATGCTTACACCTTCCTGTATGTAAGGTGAAAGATGGTCATTTTTCTTAATGTCTCAGCAATAAATTTATTCCATAAAATATACCTCCCTCCTCATATAATTACTGAGCAAATACTTTCTTACATAAACTAAACATTTTTATGACTCAAAATTTATTAATTTTCTTTGAAAAGTAATCACAATGAAGCATACAAACCACAGCAATCTATAAACTAGAGATGAAGACAATTTGCTTTTTGTTGTTAAGTATATTCAAATTGCAGTCTCCCAAAAATAATGTCCTCCAAATAAGTCTCCCCATCATGACAAGAGTGAGGGATATGCTAGGGCCCACCTGTGGTCCAGGGACTCTGGAGCCTGAGGCACGAGGGTCACTTGCATGGGCAAGCCTCGGCAACACAGACCCACCTCACAACAGAGAGAGGCAGAGAGAACGAGTGACCGTCCGTCACCCTTCTTCTTACCTTCAGTCGCTCCCCACTCGTGTGGGCTGTAGAGCAGCGCTCACTGCCAGCCAAATCTATTAGGTTTATGCGGCTTGTGATTCTGTGGTCATGCTCTTCCCCTTCCACAAATTCTGTCTACAACATCATCACAGGAAAATAATTTAAGAGTTTTTACACGACTTGTCATCAACATAAGCCTTTAAAAGGCAAAGTTATTCAAGTTATAATTTTTTTTTATTTTTAAAACCATCTCTGGGCTGGAGAGATGGCTCAGCGATTAAGAGCAATGGTTGTTCTTCCAGAGGTCCAGAGTTTAATTCCCAGCAACCACATGGTGGCTCACAACCATCTATTACAGGATTTGATGCCCTCTTCTGGCATGCAGGTATACATGTAGAGCACTCATATATAAAATATAAATAAACAGAATTAAAAAGCAAACTCATCTCTTACTATGTAATAATGCATATATATATATATATATATATATATATATATATATATATATATATATCCATGGAGTCTACTAAAAAGAGCACATTAAGTATGGCTTAGATTGTGACAAATATATAAAAGAACTTAATCAAAAGAGAGCAAAAGTCTTAACTACTTAGTTATCTTAAGCAAACGACTAAGGATAGAAAAATGCTACTTAGCCAGGCAGTGGTGGCATGTGCCTTTAATCCCAGCACTCAGGAGGCAGAGACAGGAGGATCTCTGTGAGTTCGAGGCCAGCCTGGTCTACAGAGAGAGAGATCCAGGACAGGATTCAAAACTACACAGAGAAACCCTGTCTTGAAAAACCAAAAACAATGCTGGAGAGATGGCTCAGAGGTTAAGAGCACTAGCTGCTCTTCCAGAGGTCTTGAGTTCAATTCCCAGCAACCACGTGGTGGCTCACAACCATCTGTAATGAGATCTGGTGCCCTCTTCTGGCATGTAGGCAGAACACTGTATACATAATAAATAAATACATCTTCAAAAAAAAAGAAAGAAAAAACAAATAAATATAAAAATAAAAATGTTGCTTATCTCAGCAGTCTAATGACAAAACATTTTAAATCAATATAAATATCTAACAGCAGAGAAAATAAACAATCATAATAGCTAGCAGAATATTAAAAAACTTTAAAAATTACCTCTACAAAGAATTTCTATGGCATGTGATTGTTAAAAGTTTTCTGAAATTTGATTATGATCATAACTAACTGAAAGATTACATAACAAGATGTTTACAGAGACCTGAGGAGTGGAACCCATGGGTTGTTTTTTTTAATCTGTTACTCTGTGTTTGTGCATGTGCATGTATATGTGCATGGGTACATGCGTGTGAATGTTCATGCATGTATATATATGTACACATGCATACGGAGCTGGAGATTAACCGCAGCTGTTTCTCTTCAGAACTGTCCGTCTCTCCTTGCCTTGAAGCCTACCACACAGTCCAGGCTGGCTGGGCCCCGAGCTAGGGGTCTGCCTGTCTGTGCCTCGCAGGGCTGGGGCTGCAGTCCGTGCTGTTGTACCAGCGTTTTAACATGGATCTAGAGCAGGAACTCAGACCCTCACGCTTGTGCCCATTACTCACTGACGTATCTCCCTAGTCTTACAATCTTTTATTTTCTGTTTTCCCAAGTATTCTAAAATTACTATATATTGTCATACACTGTCATCTGGTATTGATATAGATTACTGGTAATCATAAATTACTAATCATGTACTTTTGATTAAAAATGGTAAATACTATATTGCTATATATAACAAGTTATTAAAAGTTTTTGTGAAATTTCCTAAGATCTATTTACACTTATAGTGATATGACTATACCTACTTTTAGAGTTACAGAAATAAATAGGAAAAACACAAAACAAATGCATTCGCTATCTTATCTATGAAAATCACCGCCACCAGCAAAATACTTTGCTCTGACTATGCACTTTAGACACAGGACTCAGGATCTTAATCAGAAATGACCTGAAGGCCTCCTCCCAGAGGACTAACTTTCATAGTCTTGAAAGGTGCTAAGCAGGCTGCCAAGGGAGGGAAGCAACAAACAGTCCTACCCAGCTATGACACCTATAAACCAGAACCACGACCAGCATGCAAGACGTCCCTGAAGGTGCAACAGTGGCACTCATGTTTTGGTGGTAAGCAATAGCTGTCTAATGAGCCATTCAATAGGAGAGAAATCATGCCTGGAGAGCCAGGCAATTACCCAGGGCTCACGAGGTCATGGATCTTAGAGGAGAATACACTACTTCCACTTTACTAAACCAGCGTAATTCTTAACTGCATTCTAAATATTTATCCTTATATGCACAGGTAAGTGTAGGCTCTCACTCTTCATCAAAGAAGCTTCTCTTTGCTGAGAGACGCTTACAGAAATGCAGAGAGCAGCTGATCCCAGGGTGCCTACCACAACAGATACAGGTACAGCACACTCCTGCACTCAAGGCTGCGGGGACACTGGAAGAGGCGCAGAAAGACTAAGTCAGAGGACCAGGGGACCTGTTGTGAGGTTTTGCCTCCTAACAATGACAGGAACTCTTCACCCGTGATATCTCAATAATATAGCTGCCAAAACAAGACCTGAGCAGGGACAATACTAGAGACATGCTAATGTGCAAAGGAAAACCTCCTGAGACTCCATCCCTAGACAAAGAACTACGGGCAACCAAGGAATGCCGAGAAGCGGAGAATTAGAATTAGTCTTCTCAGGGATGAGACTGTAAGTGGTTCTCCAACAAAAAGTGGTCAGCCCTGAGATCATAAACTTACAAACAAAGTGACTACTATATGTGTGTGCATGTGTAATAACAACTAAAGAAAAAGGCCATGAATTTGAGAAAGAGCAAGGTGGGGATAACATGGGAGAGACTGGAAGAAGGAAAGGGAAGGGAGTAAATAATATAATTATCTTTTAATTAAAAAATAAGATTAAATTAAGATAAAAGTACCTTGGTCTGGGTCATCACCAGGGTGAAAACTGAGTGGGACCGGGAGCTTTTATCGTTCATGCCGGTAGCCGCGGTCGCTCTCTGCTTATTGCCCAGCGCCAGCCAGCTCTGGTGAGAAAGACGTAGGCCAGGAGAGCCGACTGTGATTTATTCGAAAAAATTAAGTAACAAGACAAGAAAGTACAATTGATTCCTACATACATTTGTAACTCCCACACATGCTTCATTAATTTATAAACAGAAATGACTGTTCACCTTTTAACAATTAACAAGACCATTGCCTCTTTTTTTTTTTATTTCTTTCACAGAAACCTGCACCAGGAAATGCCCTTAAGAAGCTTTTTCTAATCTTCTAAAGTGGCACGATGTTCAGTATTTTAATTGAGAAGAATCAACTAGTTTGGCTAAAGCTTAACATGCAGATTCAGTTTACAGAATTTTCCTTTTACTCATGACAATTTAGGAGAAACAGTCTCATAAATGTTTGTCATTTTGCTCTATCTAGTTAAAATAAGATAAAATAGAATCAATCTTACCTGAATATCAGAGTAAGAACTGACAACATTCCTATTTATTAAGAAGTAAAAAGACGAAAACAATTTTACTGATAAATAATCTTTCAATAATTACTCTCTAACAATCATAATGAACTAATTTACAAACATTATACACTGATTTTTCTCTAAGTCATTTCTTAAAAGACAGGAAATATGATAATACCTTAAATTTTACCAAGAATTGTGATTTTTTTTCCCACTAAAGCACCCTGGAATCTTAACATTATAATATTCCACTGCACAGCACCATAATATATACTTTAACTCATATGTACACACACAATACACATATGTGGGTATGGGCACACACACGTCCAACAGAACCTGGTTACCGAACAGAGCTGAATGTGTACTGATCCACTTTTCTTTTCCTTAGTGGAAAGAACTAGAACACTGAAGTTGGCAGGTGTAAAACCCTTCACTTAGCCTTAAAGCAATTGGAACAGAAAGTAAATGCAAAGATCTAAGTTGACAGGGGGAAGATGAGAATAAGGAGGGAATCTACATTTAATACTCAGATTGTATCAATACCTGGCATCAGGCACCACACGGATATTTCAAAAGATATTGACAGTACAAGAACAAAGAGCCGATGGCCTGCTTGACCGAGAGGGGAAAGCAACCGGGAAACCGGTTCAAAGCTGGGATGGCAAACACAGTGCGGTAAGGACCATGGGCAAGCATGCTCTCTCTCTAGCTGTCCGCTCTCTACCCCTGCACTCTGTTAAGGACCATGGGCGAGCATGCTCTCTCCTCAGCTCTCTCTCCCCGCACTCTGGTAAGGACCACAAGCAGGCGAGCATGCTCTCTATCTAGCGGTCCGCTCTCTCCCACTCACGCTGACGGAGCAGACACTTACATTGACAGAGCCTCAACGTAAGGTCCAGAAACGGGATGCTCCCTCACTCTCAGCTGGAGAAAGAAACGTTACATCTTTAAGAATGGGACAAATATTTAGTAGGAAATACAATTCTGAATCTTCTTTTTTTATATTCATGTTTGAGGTAGAGATTTATCTTTACCCTTTCCTAAAAGAAATAAAAAGGTTCTCACAAAATCTGTAAGACATTAAGAAACATCATCACCAGAAATACTTATAGTCATATAATATACAGTCTGTACAGGTCTTACTTTTAATTCTTCAGTAAAATCCTACAGTAACTATTATACATGCTTTTAAGTCTCTCTAAAACAAATTCATTGTAAACTTCAGAATTTACACCTATACTTTTCACCTATAAAATTTTTCACCCATACTTTAAACTTTATCCAGAAATTTTAAAATGCATAGAAGTCATCTAAGAAAATACTATTTTAACTTTCTCAGTGTTATCAATGGTAAACTTCATAACACTGGGCAAAGAAAGTGATTTTAGATTTTCATTTCTTGTGCTGAGAGGTCCTTCATAAAATTAAAACTTCAATTTTAAATGCAGTTTTGTTTCATTTTTTTATCTGAAATCTATTTCACAAATGATCTACAAAGCATCAAATAAGCCGGGCAGTGGTGGCACTCCCAGCATTCGGGAGGCAGGGGCAGGCAGATCTCTGTAAATTCAAGGCCAGCCTGGGCTACAGAGTGAGTTCCAGAACAGGCTCCAAAACTACACAGAGAAACCCTGTCTCAAAAAACAAAACAAAACAAAACAAAACAAAAAAATGAAATAAATAGAGGCTAGGGCACAAACTCAGTGAAGTGTTTGCCTCACAATCAAGAAGACCAGATACAATCCCTGGGCCCCAAATGAAAATGTCTGGCACAGTCTACAGTCTACACACGCTTGTAATCCCAGCACTGGGGAAGTGGAGGCTCACTGGGACTTACTGGGCAGCCAATCTGGTCTAACTGGTGAGCTCTAGGCCAATGAGCAGCCTGTCTCAATGTGATAGACAATATTCTGAGGGTAATATTTGAGGCTGTTCTCTGGCCTCCACATGAAGGCAGACACACATGCATGTGTACACACAAACACACACACCCACACTTTAAAAAGTCAAATAATCTATTTAAATGAATATTCTAAAACACTGATTCTCAACCTTACTAATGCTATGACCTTTAATATAGTTCTTCATGTTGGTGAAGAATCCCCAAACCATAAAATTATTTTCATTGGTACTTCATAACTGTAATCTTGCTACTGTTATGATATATATTATGAAATCATAAATATCTGATATGCAGGATATCTGATATGTGACCCCGTGGAAGGATTATTTGACCCCCGAAGGGGTCGTGACCTACAAGTTGAGAACCTACTGTTCTAGAATACAATTTTTAAAACTTTTAGATTTTTTTGGCTTACAAACTATTAGAAATTTCATATTTGACTCACACAGTCTTACAAAATCCTGGGACAAATATTTTATTTTTAACTTTTAGATAATATTTTATTAAATTTAATTAATTTATTTATTTACTTGTTTTCTGTGTAGCCCTGGCTGTCCTAGAACTCACTCTGTAGACCAGGCTAGTCTTGAATTCAGAGATCTGCCATGCTCCACCACGCCTGGCTACTTGATTAAAATTTAAAAATAAGTTAAATCTCAACTAATTTAATTTCTATTTGTGCTAATGTTCAGATATTTGTAGATACCAGTGTAGTTAAACTGGAGATCCCAAGCATTTGTTATCACATGAAAGTAATAAACTCACAAATATATGTAGTTATACAGACAGAAATAAGAACAAATGATAAACAAGTAAGTTAGGTCAGGCGAGATGGCTCAGCAGGGAAAGTGCTTGTCCCCAAGCCTGACGACCTGAGTTCGATCCTCAGAATCCACACTGGAAGGAGAAATGGACTCCATAAGACTGTTTTATCTCTACATACTCACGCCAGGACACATGGGCCCCTCTCTCTCTCTCTCTCTCTCTCTCTCTCTCTCTCACACACACACACACACACACACTTTAAAAATGTCATTTAAGGGGAGGAGGGATGGCTCAGCAGGTAAGGGCACTTGCCACCAAGCCTGATGACCTGAGTTCAATCCCTGGGATCCACAAGGCAGGAGAAGAGAATGGATTCCAGCAGGTTATCCAGACTTCCTCCTGCATGCGGTGGCATGCAGATCCTGCTGCATGCGGTGGCATGCACATGTGCCACTCTCCCCCACAAACAAGCAGGTAAATGCAGTAAAAATTATCGGACTCTTACTGGTTGTTTTCTCTGCCCGTTTTCACCTTTGCAAACCAGAAGGTCGTGGATCTTCTCATTATAAACTTCAAAGAAGCTCATTTCAAGATGGAAGCTGACCTAGACGGACAGGGACAAAGCATCCAATTTACGTGAAAATTCCTTGCATTGTTGCAAATCATATGCCTAATATGGATATAGATCCAGAATATATGAAGGACTTATACCACCAACATAAAAAAATATAATTAAAAATCAGGCAAAGACCTTGAACAAACATTGCTCTAAAAACCATCCACAAATGGCCAACAGGCACACAGAGATGGTCATCACCACATCGGCAGGGAAAAGTCAACCAAACCACATCGAGAAAGCACTTCATACCCATAAGGATGGCATAAAACAACAACAACAATAAATTGGGCTGGAGTGAACAATAAATAACAAATAAGTAAACAATATTTGGCTCAGCAGGGAAGAGCATTTGCTGCTCTTGCAGAGAACCTGGATTCTGTTCCCAGTGCCAATATGGGATCTTACAACCATCCATCACTCAAGGTATGGTGGACCCAATGCCCTCTTCTGGCCTCTAAGAGTACCAGTACATGTAGGCAAACACTCATAGACACAAAATTTTTTTTAAAAATGTAAATAAAGGAAAACAATCAGTATTGATGAGGATGCAAAGAGACTGGAATCTCTTCCATTGCTGATAGGACTACAAAATGGCCAAGCCACTGTGGAAAAACAGTTCCTCAAAGGTTGGGCACAAATTGAGCTCACGGCTCACATTTCTACTCTTACACATTCAAAAGAAAAGAGTATTGAAATAAAAATTTGTAATCCAGTGTTTATAGCAACACTACAACAGATATAAACAGGCTTTTGTATTATTCAGTGAAGTATTGGTTAATACTTGCTATAACATGAATGTATCTCCAACAAATACTGCTAAGTGGAAGGAACCAGACAGAAAAGTTGTATGTTATGAAATTTTCAAAGCAGGCAAATTCAGAGAGACGTGACAGATTAGTAACTGCCAGAGTTTGGAAGAAGTAATAAAGGGACATGACAATTTAATATGTTCAAAGTCTTCCTTGGGAGCAATGGAAATTTTTTGAAACTACAGACAGATTGCGTTAAGAATTTACGGCTGGGACCTGTGAGGCAGGTCATCGGGAAGGGACACTTGCTGCCTAGCCTGATGACCCACGTTTGATCTTTGGGACCCACATGGTGGAAGAGAGAACAGATTCCCACAAGCTGTCTTCTGACTTCCACAGGCACACTGTGACACATCTGTTCTCACAATAAAGTTTTTTTTTAAAAAAACACACCACTAAGCTGTACACAAAATGGTTACTGTTCTGTGAATTTTATCTCTCTAAAACAAGTTTCTGCATTTCTCCTGGTTAATGTATAGTTAAAGTTCAATTCAAGCCTATAAGCATTTAAGTACCTACCTATCATGTATATGCCTTTAGCTTGTTGCTGAGGATATAAAGAAATGAAGTACAAGGCCTTCCCCATAAGGGTCTCACTGCAGAGCAATCAAGATATTCTTCAATAGAAAATGAGCAAAGTAACGGGAGAAAACCTTGGCCAGCCACATATCTGACAGAGGGTTCATGGATAAAATATATGTGGAGCTTTAAAAACCAAACCAAGAAAGTAAACAACCTGATTTTAAAAAAAAAAAAAGTCTATGGAACTGAACAGACAGTTCTCAAGAGAAAGAACACAAATGCTCTGAAGTGTTCAATACCAGGAAATGGAAAAAACTAACCTGGGATTCCATCTTACTCTAGTTAGAATGGCTATTTCTAAAAAACCAAAACCAGCAAATGCTGGCAAGGATGTGGAGAAACAGGACCCGTTACTGTTGGTGAGGCATTAGAGCCACTATAGAAATCAGGGTGGAAGTTTCTCAAAAAGCTGAAATTCAGCCTGGCAGGCAGTGGTGGCGCACGCCTTTAATCCCAGCACTCGGGAGGCAGAGGAAGGTGGATCTCTTAGTTTGAGGCCAGCCTGGTCTACAGATTGAGTTCCAGGACAGCCAGGGCAACACAGGGAAACCCTGTTTCAAAAAAACCAAACCAAAATAAAAAGCTAAACATGCATCTGGGTGTGGTGCAACATGCCTTTAAAGACAACACTCAGGAGGCAGAGGCAAGTGGATCTCAATGACTCTGAGGCAGCCAGACTACAAAGAAAGCTCAGGATATAACATAAGGCTATATACTGAGAACCTGTCTCAAAAAAAAAAAAAAAAAAAATGAAGAAGAAGAAGAAGAAGCAGCTAAAAACGGAACTGCCACATGTCCCAGCTGTACCACTCTTGGGCCCATGTCCTAAAGACTGTACTCTACAGAGTTGCACTTCTGTGTTCGCTGTGGCCCTACTTACAATACAAGGAAATAGAACCTGCCTAGATGTCCATCAGTGCATGAATGGACAATGAAAACGTGGTACATGTGCACGGTAGACTTTAATTCAGCCATAAACATGAAATATGAACTTTGCAGGACAACGGGTGATCTGAAAAAGATTATAATGAATGAGATGACCCATGAAAAGAGGGGGGGTGGTAGGACACTGGACATGAAAAATGGGGAGTAGAGAAAACAGTTGTGAACATGAACAGGTCTAAGCAGGAAGGGGCAGAAGAGGAAAGGAAGAAGGAGGAGGAGAGGGAGGAATAATTAAACGAAGGGGATATGAGAAGGCCGTATGGAAATTCACTGTTTTATGAGCTTATTAAAATTATAATACAAAAAGTGAATGGAGGTATATTCCGTGGATAAATAATGTTCCTCCCAGAAGCCTTGGGTTATTAAACAAAAGTCTTGGTGCCAGGTGTGAGATCCCTCCCTACAAGTTACTGGATGGGGAAGCATTAAAGGCTCCCAAACCGTACAGGCTCTTGCTGTTGCTCTTAGCTGCCCACCAGAACTAGACGGGAAAGCCTCATTGTTGAGGATACTACCACACGGCTCTACAGAGAAATCCAACAAGAACTAGTTGGAAGCTTCCCCCTACTAGTGAGCACTCAGTGTCTGAAGGTGCTAGGTAGGCTACGGGCGAAGAAAACTCATCGAGTCTTTCTCAGTGTGAATCTGGTGAGCTACAGTAAAGACCGGCCAGACAAGCCTTACCCTCTAGCACAATAATGGCATGACTGGTATGGGGGTAATCAACTACTTCACGGTTGGACTTGAGGCCTGCTCCACAGCAGGGAACTCATGCCTGGTTCTACAAATTAGTCAAGGCCCTATGCCTGGGGAGGTCATAGGTACTAGGGGTGAACCTACTTTGCTTTCCTAAATAGACATGTTGTCAAACTACCTTCTAAATACTCACGTTTACACCCATGGGTTAGTGCTGTGCCCAGACTTCACCAAAGAAACTTCTTACTGCAGTGGAGAGCAATCAATACAGAAATGCGTAACTAACCAAAGCACTGAGAATACACCGTGGTGGAGGGCTTGGTCCTGAATGTGTCAGGTCCATCACCAGCCCTTCCAAGGCTCAGGGAATATATGGAACACAGTGTAAGGGTGCACGGAAAGAATGTAAGAACCAGAGGATGGAAAACATGCAGGAAGAAAAGGTTGTCTGCTGAACTTAACAAAGCTATTGCTGCATCAGTGTAGTGAATATGAATTCACTGCAGCTGCGGTTACCTGCGTGGGACCTACACAAGACTAGGCCCGTGTGCTGGACTGCATCTCTAATTAGACGTCAATTTTTTTCCCGGGTAAAGATGCAATACAGCACCTGAGTGACCCAGAGCAGAGTGCGCGTGTGGTGTCACAGGAGAAGAGCCAAGCATGCTCAGACACAGAACAGGTATGTGGGAAATACCACAGGGTCAAAAGGTCATTTACAAATGCTGTGGCACAGGAGCGGGGGATCCAGAAAACACATGCTAATGTCAATTCTATACGAAACAGTGTATTCTTACGGTAGTCCCAGAGGACTCAGAGATGAGGATGCGGTGGGAAGGAGCTGGGCACATTATGAAGAAGCTCACCCCACCCTCCTTTTCCTTTCAGGTTCCTGCAGTCTGTCATCATGCTGGCTGGACCATCTTCTATTCCTAAGAGCCATACACTTTCCCCTCTGCCCTCAAGAACTGTTCGTTCCATGCTGACACAGCCACAGTCACTCAGCGGCTCACTGTGTGTCAGGCACACTATGGACCAACTCCTTTAACCTCATGGCAAACCGCTAAGGAAAGGATCAGGTGAAGTGTTCAAGTGAGGAATTCTGGATTCAAACTCTTGCACTGCCCAGCACTGGTGCTGCACACCTTTAATCCCAGCACACAGAGGCAGAGGCAGAGGCAGAGGCAGGTGGATCTCTGTGAGTTTGAGGCCAGCCTGGTCTATGGAGCTAGTTCCAGGACAGTCAGGGCTTCACAGAGAAACCCTGTCTCATAAAAGAAAAAACAAAACCTCTTTCACTCCATCCTTCTTTCCCTGATTTCTACGACTTTCAAATGATGCCCCTTAAATCCTAAGCAGCCAATAGAGAACTCTGCCCCACAAGCTCATAGCTTCCACATTCTCTTAAGCCTGCTCAACTTGGACTTGAATCTGAAAGATGAAATATTCAAGTCTAAGTTTCTGTGTAGCCCTTTGTCATACTTTCCACTTATGAAGGATGGGATGAAGGAGGGAGGAAGCAGGAAAGCCATGCATTCAGAGGGAAGAAAGAACTCATCACATACTTAATTCTTTCCTTTTGCTGTTCTCAACAAATGCCATCAATATCTATCGGGCTATCCAGCCAGAAACTGACTGCTCTCTCCCCACCCTCCATTCCCTACGTTCACCAAGCTTGCCGGTTCTGTTATGGTGTCTCTCA
This sequence comes from Peromyscus aztecus, assembly GCA_902168405.1. Lineage (NCBI taxonomy): Eukaryota > Metazoa > Chordata > Mammalia > Rodentia > Cricetidae > Peromyscus > Peromyscus aztecus. The sequence goes on along the minus strand of CABHPQ010164988.1, from coordinate 7,186 downwards.
GATGTGTGCTTTGTTGCCAATAGCTGCTGTCACTACCTCAGTTTAGTTCTTTGTCATGCTTTGTCCAGCTCAAGTGCCAAGTCCCTAGCCAGTCTTTTATATCTAGTTTCATTTCCCTTCAATCCATTCTCCATGTTGCAGACAGGAATATATATACATATATAATATATATATATATTTACTCAGATATATATATGAATAAATATGAGGATCAATCAAAACTAAATATATATGAAATGCCATAAAGAAATCTGTTACTTTTCCTTTAATCCCAGCACTCAGGAGGCAGAGCCAGGTGGATCTCTGTGAGTTCGAGGCCAGCCTGGTCTACAGAGTGAGATCCAGGACAGACACCAAAACTATACAGAGAAACATTGTCTCGAGGGAAAAAAAAAAAAGAAATCTGTTACCAGATTTACTAAATTAAATATAAAATTTTTAATTAAATATAAAATTACCAGAAGTAGTAGTATACACCTTTCATCCCAGAGTTAGGGTGGCAGAGGCAGGGGAATCTCTGAGTTCAAGGCCAGCCTGGTCTATGGAGCTAGTTCCAGGACAATCAGGGCTTCACAGAGAAACCCTGTCTCAAAAACTTAACTAAAGTAAGAGCTGGCTCAGCAGTTAAAAGTGTTTGCTGCACAAGCAAGAGAATCAGAGTTTGGATCCCCAAAACCCATATAAATGCTGCGTGGTCATGGTGGTCCATCTATAATTCCAGCCTTAGAAAGTAGAGCCGGGGGCTTCCCTGGAACAAACCAGCTAGCAAGAATAGCTGTAACAGTAAGCTCTGGGTTTAAGGGACACCCCCACCCCAAATCAGGCTGGAGAGATTACTCAGTGGTTAAGAGCACTGGCTGCTCTTCCAGAGGACCAGGGTTCAATTCCCAGCACCCACATGGCAGCTCACAACTGTCTAACTTCAGTTGCAAGGGATCAGACACCTGCAAACAGACACACATGCAGGCAAAACACCAATGCACATAAAATAAATAAAACATGAGAGAGAGAGAGAGAGAGAGAGAGAGAGAGAGAGAGAGAGACAGACAGACACCCTGAATCAAAGGATAATGTGGAAGAATCATCAGTGAAGATTCCCAACATCAACTTTGGGCCTTCACACATAGACACACTTGTATACATGATACACCCTTACACATGTGCCCAAACACACATATGCATACACACACACACACACACACACACACACACATGCATGCATCACCCCCCACAAACACATGAAAAGAACAAAAGTGAAATGTAAGACTTTTTTTTTAAAGATTGATACAGTGTTCTGCCTACATGCCAGAAGAGGGCACCAGATCTCACTCATTACAGATGGTTGTGAGCTACCATGTGGTTGCCGGAAACTGAACTCAGGACCTCTGGAAGAGCAGCCAGGGCTCTTAACCTCTGAGCCATCTCTCCAGCCCAAGATTTTTTTTTTTTAAAGAGTAAATAGGAATCTGTTATTTCCCTGTTTAAAGTCTTTCCATGGCCCAAGGATATCTGGAAGCTTGGTTTACAGTGTCCCAAGAACCAACTTCTGCCTGCCCCTCTAGTTTCAACTCTTGCCACCCTCCACCCCTAACTTCCTCAACCACAGTAAACAACTTACAAACCCCTAGAAGCTCCCCACTTTCTTATTCTCATCTTGTGCCAGCTCTTCCTCTGCTGGGAATGGCTTCCCTGCTTTTCTTTCCCCAGCCAACAACCAATATATGTCCTTCAAAAGCAAGTACAGTTGTTCCTCCTCCTAGGGAAACTTGTCTCCAATTCACTCACTCTCCTGTTTGCTGTGCTTTGGCCATATCCCCCAAAAGTTCACACTCTGTGGGATAACCAAACAACCTGGATTCTCATGTACCTGCTATCTGGAGGCAAGACCATTAGGAGGCAGTGAGAGAGGGGTAAGTTCCTCGGGATAAACCCTATGATCGGATTAATGGCTTTAACCCACCCTCTGTCATGTTATGATGTAAGAAGGTCTACACCGTGACAGCGTCTTGATATTGGGCTCCAGATTCCAGTACTGGGAGAAACTTTATTTTTACAAATTTACCTTTGCTATTGTGTTATAACAGAAAAAGGACTAATACAATGTAACAAACAACACAGTATTTGCTTGAATATATTTAGCATGTAATTGATTATACTTGGCTGTTCACTGGTCCATCTCTTCTGTTTCTCTCTCCTGCCCCCAAATCTAGCATAACAGTTTCCCTTATGCAAGTATAGAAACTATAAACTCCAGAGCAACTGACATGGAATCTCCAGGAGAGGTTTAGTAAGGCACATATGCCTGCTCCCATCATATCCCTGATGACGCTCATGATCAATTAATTGACTTTGACAAAAAGCTGGTCCGCTAGATTGGCAAGCAATGGCCGTGAAACAGGAAGCCAGCAGACTAATTCAGCTGTAGTGTGGCTAGAAAGGCCTGGCTTTTAAAGCTGAGTCTGGGTTCCTACTCTGGCTTCACTACGCTTTGTGTTTCTGCCAAGCTGTCCAAGAGTTGCCTGCTGTGTTCAGCTAAGTCTCTGCACCTACCTGACCACAGAGATACATAGATGGGCACATAACCGCCACCCTGTAAGCCACTACAAAGCAGGAAAGGAGCCAGGCATGAGGTGCACAGCTGGAGTCCCGGGGATGGGGTGGGGAGGGGAGGGACTCAGAGTTCAAGGGCAGCAAAAGGCGAGAGGAGAGGGATCAGAGGTCACACCTCTACCACGCCCACCAGCAAGAACTGCTTCTGCATTTGGAACCTCCTCCCCCTCCTCTCCATACTACACCAAAGAAGGGTGATTTGGAGATGAGAACACCATCTTTCAGACCTGGTCACGGGTCTCGGCGGGTGGGCACGATCGTGATTTGAATTTAAACATACCTCTGAGGTTTGTCTTTTGGCGACTTGAGCAAAAAGATCTTCACAAAATCTCGGAATTATTCCTGGTTCTTCATTAAGTCCCATCATCCTAGAAATATATTATGAACAAGAAGAAAGCAACATTGATTAGTTTTGGAAATCTTAAATTCTTTTAGAAGAAATGGTTTGAGAAGGGAACAGAGAACATGCTAATACCTAAGAGTCTATCTAGGCTCTGGAGCTAAATGTGCCCCATCTAAATCTTATTCTTCTCAAGTCAGGGTCCCAACTGGCCTCAAACTTACTATGTAACCTTGAATTTCTTTTGTTGGGGGTCGGGGTGGACCTGGAATTGAACCTAGAATCTCACATATTCCAGGCAAAGGCTCTACCTAAGCTCAGCTCCAGGCAGGTCTTGAACCTCTGACTGTCCTGCCTCCGACTCCCACGTTCTGAGGTTACATGTGTGAGCCACCAGACCCAGTTTACATACTGCTGAGTTAGCCTATCACCTAAGATACTCAACCCCATTAAACCTCAATTCAGTCTTTAAAATGGGAATGCCAGAGTGGAAAGGGTTACTGTGAGAAAGTACAAGCAAAGACTGTCACTGACGTCAATTAAAATTCCGACTGTCCCTTCAGGACAGGAAATACTCCGATAGCTACCATTCACGGGATGCTTTCCTTTTAATACTGTCTTAAGATTTTGAGTTCACAGAGTAATTGTACACCTTGATGGGATACAGTGATATGTTTTAATACCTAAATATAATGTAGAATGGGCAGGGCAGAGTAATTGGTAGACGTACAACCTCAGTATTTATCATTTTTATTATACTGAAAATATTCAAAATCCTGAGCTATTCTGAAATAAACAATTTGTCATCAACCACAATTACCATAGTTACCCTACTGCATTGTGTGTTATGTCCATACCTATGCTCCTGGGGTATCTTCTGAGGTCTTTCCTGAAACCCTCCCACTTAAAGTCTATATTAAAATATCTTTAATAAAACCAGGTACTTGTGTATGGCCAAGATTGCTAGTCAGGTTTTGATCTAGTAACTTCACAATTGTTCATACAAGTTAATACAAAAAAGATTAAAGTTTTTTATCTGCCAAACACGAGAGACTAAGGTGTCTTACTATCAGTTCATAGTAAACACACACACACACACACACACACACACACACACACACACACACGCACACGCACACGCACATGCACATTCTATCCTCTTTGAACTTCTGTTTATAAAAGAAACATAAGTTAGGGCTGGAGACACGGCCCAGTGGTTAAGAGCACTGGCTGCTCTTCCAGAACACCTGAGTTCAATTCCCAGGACTCTTATGGTGGCTCACAACTGTCTGTAACTCCAGTTCCAGGGAATCCAACACCCTCTTCTGGCCTCCTCAGGCACCCAGTATGCATGTGGTATACAAACATCTATGCGGGCAAAATACTCATACACATAAAAAGTAAAATAGATTATATAAATTATAGTAAAACAGAGACAACTATATTTATAAGGTAAATTACCTCATATATAAAGTAAAGCCTAGAGATTCAAGTGTCTGCCTAAGTACACAGATCTTGTCTACAATAATGGATGAGACCTGAGCCCAAATCGCTATGATGTCAAAACTATAATCTTCGGCAGGCAACATGGCTCAGCAGGTAAAAAGGCACTTGGCAGGCAAGCCCGGTGACCTGAGGCCAATTTCCAGAACCCACGTAAAGGGAGAAGGAAAGAGTCAACTGCACAAAGCTTCCTCTGACCTCCACAGATATGCCAGGACACATGCACCCATGTACAAACATGATATACACACACACAATAAATTTTAAAAAATGAATTAAAAAAACTATTCTACAACCATGATGCTTCTGACAAAAGTAACCGTAAACCTTTTTAGATGGTTGCATGGTCGCTATCACTTACGTATAGGACTTTCCAGAGCCGGTCTGGCCGTAAGCGAAGAGGCAGGTGTTGTAGCCTTCGAAAGCTCTTTGCAGGAGCGGCGCAGCCAGCGTCTCATACACTGTTGTCTGGCTGGCATAGCCAGGGTGAGCATCGTCAAAGGACCAAAACGAAACATCGTAGACAAAAGTGTAAGTTTGTTTCATCTCAGGATGCTCCACGGTTATTTCCTCCCCGTTCCTGAAGACAACCTGGGATGCTTTCTCCATCTTCTCTCTTGAAAAGAAGCACACAGAGCACACCTATCATGATTATGAACACCATCTCTGCAGAACACAAGAAAGGCCCCTCGAAGCTTAAAGTCATCATTCCTCCGGGGAAAGACAATTCTTCAGCTTGATGTAGAAAATCAGGAATCCAAGGTCAGTGGGTCTCCAAAATGTATGATGCCCTTTCTCTTGAGGTCAGCTACTAAGGGGAAATGGAATTTCAAACGCCTTGTTCAGAAAACCAAGTTTTAAAGTTTTGAATGGAAAATTTTCAAAAGTTCCCACTCCATGTATATGTTTCGATTCAAATCATGAAATGTCTTTTTATATTACAAAAAAGGATGGGGATTAAAAAGCTATATAGAGCTGGCATAAAACATGAATACCATTTTAATGAACCTGGAGTAACAGAAATTTTAAATCTGGAGTGTCTTCTGGCTCCTACTTGTCACTGTTGATACAAGGGTCCCTCCTGCATGAGATTCCCTCATTAAAATCTCCAGTCTTCATGTCCACCCTCCTCTCCCAGACTCATGAAATCTCCACTTACTCAGTAGAAAAACACTATGGCTGGCCCAAATGTCAGCCTCGTCTCCCTTCCCACTCCTTTCCCCAAGAATCTGCTTTCACATCGGACTTCTCCCCCAAACCATCTGTCTCAACAGTCTGACGAGCGCCGCCCGCCCCACCCCCAGCTCTCAGAGCTTCCTCAGAGGAGCCAGGCTCTGGTCCATGGCTTCCCAGATTCTCTCAGCTGTAATCATCGGTGGGGGTTCGTCCCCTGCCCCACCCCAGCGCGCTCGCTCTCTCTCTCTCTCTCTCTCTCTCTCTCTCTCTCTCTCTCTCTCTCTGCCTCCCTTCCTTTCATGGCTCTGACACTCTGGTTAGCCTCTTGCCTTTCTCAGACCAGCTCAGGACTGAGATTCCTCTCCCCTTATCGTCACCCCATTTTTGCTAAAAAGACCTCTATAGAACGGATCACCTTACCTGTAACCGCCGAGTCTTTCGGTTCAAACTCTAAGTTCCTTCACTGAAACAGCGGTCACCATGTCCACTGCTAGGTCACTCAGATACATGTCATACTGACTACTGATCCTGTGACAAGTTTACTGTCGTCCCTTAAAATATTTAAAAGGAATTCTATTCCACAGTCCCATTTCAGATCTACTTTTTCTTCCTTCCTTCCTTCCTTCCTTCCTTCCTTCCTTCCTTCCTTCCTTCCTTCCTTCCTTCCTTCTTTCTTTCTTTTTCTGAGACAGGGTTACTCTGTGAAGCCCTGGCTCTCCTGGAACTCACTCTGTAGACCAGGCTGGCCATGAATTTAAGGATCCACCTCTGAGTGCTGGGATTAAAGGCATGGCCACCAGACCTAGCTGACTTTTTAAAAAACTTCCAGTTAACCTGTGACTGTCCCCACCACAGTCACCTTTAGAGATACATGTCATGCCATCAAACCCAAGTGCGAAAAGCCTCTGCGTTTATCACCTCTACGTATCAAAGGCAGGCGAGGCTGTGGACAATCACCATTCTGGAACCTTCTTTGGGAAGCTATGAGCTGCTGTGGTCCTTTTTAAAGGAAAGGTAGACATTCCCAACCACCACAAGTCATGAATTTGAAAGGAGACTGCATTAGAGAATTCAATGATTCACTCAGCAACAACCCTTTAGGACCAGGCCTCACTCTGTACTTGGCTAGCCTGGAACTTGCCATGTAAACCAGGCTGGCTTTGAACTCAGAGATCCACCTGCCTCCACCCTCCAAATGCTGGGATTAAAGGTGTGTACAATTATGCCCGGCTCAGTTTCTAAAACCAATGCATCTAGGAGCTCAGATACAAAATATAGATTTTAATTTTTGCAGTCTATCATAAACATAATCAATATACTACAATTAAGCCTAAACACTGGCAGGCTGGAGATGTGACTCAATGGTAGAGCACCTACCTAGCGTGCACCAGGCCTTGGGCTCACCTCCCAGCACCATGAGAAAACGCCAACCACTTTAAAGACACAGGACTACCACACTGGCTTTCTAAAAGCGGAGAGGAATTAAAGCCACATCACGACACGGAACCGACCTGGCCTGAGAGCCAGACATACATACATACATACATACATACATAC
>CABHPQ010164987.1:431-10502 GCA_902168405.1 Peromyscus aztecus | reverse complement strand
TTTTTTTTTTATTGGCATATATTCCTTACACTCAGTAACGGGTCTCATTGAAACATTTTCAGAGGGTCTGACTAAGTGGCAGGGCATGTACAAGGTCCTGGGTTCAATCCCCTGTGCTAAGAAAAAAAAAGGCATTGTCTTACACTGTGTCCATTGACCATGGTCCCCCCACAGCCCTCCCCTTTCTCACTGTCTCTACTGTTACCCCATCTCCCCCTCCCATTACCCCTTCTTCCTCAGACATTTTCACTTCTATTTTTATGTGATACAAAAATTATAAAATGATTTTTATATATTTATATAAAATCTAGGGTCCACAAGTGAAAGAAAGTGTCTTTGTGAGTTTTTCTTATTTCGCTTACCACGGCGATCTCCTACTGCATCCGCCTTCCTGCAAATGACACAGTTTCACTCTCATTCATGGCAACGAAACTCTGTTGTGGAAAGCTGGAAACGCCACTGTGTGTACATTCCGCACGTCCTTTATCCGTTCATCTGTTGACAGGCATCTTTGCTGGTTCTGCGTTTGGCTCTTGTGATGAGCGCCATAAGAAACAGCAGTGTGGTGGTTTGGATGAGAACGGCCCCCTGAAGCTCATACATTTGCATGCTTAGTCCCCAGTTAGTGAACTGTTTGAGAAGGATCAGAAGGATTGGGAGGTGTGGCCTTGTCGGAGGAAGTGTGTAACTAGGGATGGGCCATGCCAGGCCCAGTCCCTCTCTCTCTCCTCCTCCCTCTGCCTGTGGATCAGGATGTAAACTCTCACCTCCATGCCTGCCCGCCACCATGCTTTCTGCCATGATCACAATGAACTAACCCTCTGAAGCTGTAAGCCAGCCCCCAGTTACATGCTTTCTCTTATAAGTTGCCTGGGCCATGGTGTTTCTTCACAGCAATAGAACAGCAACTAAGACTATGATACTTTTATTTGGAGTCCTTTGGGTGGGTATCTAGGAGTAGTAGAGCTGGGTTATATGATGAATCTACTTTTAGTGTCTTGAGAGACCTCCAAAGACGATTTCCATGGTGACTGGACTAATTTACATTCTCACCAGCCATATAAGTACCCTCCCCCATCACATTCCCACCACTGCGTCCTCATTATTGCACCCTCACCCCCACTCCACCACTGCATCCTTACCACTGCATCCTCACTGCTGCATCCTCATTATTGCATCCTCACCACTGCATCTTCACCACTGCATCCTCATTATTGCATCCTCATTATTGCATCCTCACCACTGCATCCTCATTATTGCATCCTCACCACTGCATCCTCACCACTGCATCCTCACCACTGCATCCTCACTCCCACTCCCACCACTGCATCCTCACCACTGCATCTTCACCACTGCATCCTCATTATTGCATCACCACCACTTCATCCTCACCACTGCATCCTTACCACTGAACCCTCACCACTGCACCCTCACCACTGCATCCTATCATTGCACCCTCACCACTGCATCCTATCATTGCATCCTCACCACTGCATCCTCACCACTGCATCCTCACCAACATTTGTTGTTTGTTCTCTTAATGATAGCCATCCTGACTGGGGTAAGGTGCAACCTCAGCATAATTTTAACTTACTTTTTTCCTGATGGCCAAGGATGCCGAACATTTTCCATATATCTATTAGCTAGTTGTGCCTCGCCTTGTAAGATTTTATCAGCCCACTTATTAATCGGGTTGCCTAGGGGGTTTGTATTTACTGCACTGAGTTCTTTATATATTCTGGATATTCTGTCAGACGTGCAGCTAGCAAAGATTCTCTCCCACGCTGGGGGCTCTCCCTTGACTCTTACTATAGCCCTTGCTGGGAGGAAGCTTTTAGCTTCAGACTATTCAATTTCTCTGCCTGGGTTTTCTTTTCTTGGGCCTCTGGAGTCTTTTCAGGAAGTCCTTGCCTACATCCGTTTTCCTCTACCCATTCAGAGTTTCCAGCCTAACATGCATTAGCCTTTGATCTATGTGTAATTAATTTCTATAAAGGATGAGAGGGAGAGATGGAGCTCCATTCTTCGTGTGAATGTCCAGGCTATCTTTTTGCTAATGGATGTTTTGGCATCTTTGACAAAAAGCAAGGCAGGAAGATAAATCAGATCATCAAGCTCCACAGTCAAACCAACAAAAAGAAAAGAAAGAACTCAAGTTGATAAAACTAGAGATAGGGCTGAAGAGATGGCACCATGGTTAAGAGCACTTGTTGTTCTTGCAGAGGACCTGGGTTCAGTTCCCAACATGCATATGATAGCTCACTCAAATCCCGGGGATAAGATGCCTGACCTCCCTGGGCACCAGGCAGGCATGTGGTGCACAGATGATACACGTGAGGAAAAAAATTAATAATAATGATAATAATAATAATAATAACAACACAAAATAAGCAAATCTAAAAAGATTTTAGTACATAAACAAAATTGGAGATAGAAAGGAAGACATTGCAACAGATACCAGTAAAATTCAGAGGATTGTCAGCAAATATTTTGAAAACTCATATTCCAATAAATCGGAAACATTTAAAATAAATGGATGGCCAGGCATGGTGATGCACGTTTTTAATCCCAAAACTTGGGAGGCAGAGGCAGGTGGATTTCTGTGGGTTGAAAGCCACAGCTGGGTTACATAGGAGACCCTGTTTCAAAAAAACTGATAATAATAATAAATTTAGAATAATAATAGAAATAGATGTATTTCTAGACACATATGTCCAACTGCCAAATTAAACCTAAAGGATATAAACGACCTAAGGTGGTTTGACTGTGTGGGTTTACTTCTAGTCTCTTCCACTGGGCTACGTTCTGTGCTCAGGACAGTACTGTGCTTGCTTTGCTACTATGTTACTAGGACTCCGTGGTGTCCCTTGATGTTGGGTATGGCGACACCTCCAGCATTTGTCTCTCTGCTCAGGATTGCTTTGACGCTTCCGGGTCTGTTATTCTTTTTTTTTTTTTTTTTTTTTTTGGTTTTTCGAGATAGGGTTTCTCTGTGTAGCTTTGCGCCTTTCCTGGAACTCACTTGGTAGCCCAGGCTGGCCTCGAACTCACAGAGATCCGCCTGCCTCTGCCTCCTGAGTGCTGGGATTAAAGACGTGTGCCACCACCGCCCGGCCAGGTCTGTTATTCTAATGGGTTTGCTTCATTTTATTTTACATGCATGTATGTGTATATTTATATGCATGCAGGTACATGGTTATGTGCCCCCACCCCTTTCTCTCTCTCTCTCTGTGTGTGTGTGTGTGTGTGTGTGTGTGTGTGTGTGTGTCTGTCTGTCTGTCAGTCACGTCAGTCAGTTCTTACCTTGTCTTTGATGTTGACCTTCTTGTTTCTCAGGCATCTGTACCTGAAAGTGCATGTACTCCGCCACAGCGTTGTTCTTTTTTCTTAAGCCAGGCTTCTGGGGGTCTGTATAAAAGGCCGGCTTTTTTCCTCCCGTGACATCAACATAGACTGCCTCTACAAACGCTACTGAAAACATGCACACCGGGCTCAGCGGCGGAGAGCTTGTCCTGCATGTGCAAAGCCTTGGGTTCCTCTCCACCCCCTGGCGGGGGTGGGGACTATCATGCTGTTCTTTGTTCGCTTTTGGTAGTTTTTGGTTTTCATGGCTGCTGCTGTTGTTATTAACTGTCATTTCAGACAAGGTTCCAAGTAGCCCAGGCTAGCCTAGAACGCACTATCTGTAGCCCAAGATGTCTCTGAGGGATTTTTTTTTTTTTCTTCCATTTCCCAAGTGCGGGGATTGCGGGCATGCGGTTCCCAGCTCCACTCTCACTTTCTCCTGGGCCCTTCTAAGCATGCGTGCGTGCGTGCCTGCGTGCGCGCGCGCATGCGTCTTAATCTCTGAGGGCCTCACTCAGGGTGCCAACGGTGGTGTTACACAACACCTAATAACTGAAACGGTGGGAAGACATTCCTGTTATACGACGGCAGTCGCATGACAACATGGGTTAGCCGCATCTCATTTCACGAGCCGCAACTGTTTTGAGATTTTAGGCTAGCCTGAACTCGTTTAGGAACAGTAGTTCTGCCTCGACTTTCTCCCACATCTGTCTGTTTAACACGGCTGCTGTGAAAACACTTCTGGACACTTTTTACCGAGATGAGGTAGAAAGTCACATGGACGTGTAAGGAAATTTCCACCATGAAGCATTAACGAAAACTTAAGGGATATAACAAACAGCCTTTCCTCATTAAGAAACAGACCGGAGAGGTTTGCCTACCCAAGCGTTCCTGGCAGGAAAACAAGCCACCATCAGATAATATTCTTATGTGGAAGACAGTTTTTCCAGGCCCTTCCCATCTCAATCATTCACCTTTTATGGCGAATGTCTCGAGCATTGTCAGGTAAGTTGGGGACATTCAGCTTTGGACAACTTCCTGCTCAGTGTTTTCTTGGGGGAGACCCACTTCTGCTGACATATACATTCACCGCTCTTCCACGGCCTTGCAGTGACCCTGCCCAGGTCCTCTGTGCACTTGCAGGCAATTGCTTCTGTAGATGGGAGGAGAGCAGTCAACCCCGGGTTTGTGAAGGCTTTTTCTTCCTTTTTTTTTTTTTTTTTTTTTTTGGTTTTTCGAGACAGGGTTTCTCTGTGTAGCTTTGCGCCTTTCCTGGAGCTCACTTGGTAGCCCAGGCTGGCCTTGAACTCACAGAGATCCGCCTGCCTCTGCCTCCCGAGTGCTGGGATTAAAGGCGTGCGCCACCACCGCCCAGCTTTTCCTTCCTTTTGTGTGAAGGCTTCCTGCCCCGGTCCTTGGCTAGTGTGGCTTGACGTTCCGAAGAGTAGCATCGTTTCTTGTTTGCCCTATAATGTCAGGGGATGCACACAGGTCAAAACCGAAGTAGTGCACCTCCAGGGTAGCAAACCATGTGTGAGTATGATACGTGTGAATAAAATGTGGGTGGTGACGGCATTTGTGACAGTGTACACAAGACCCGCCCAGGCTCAAGCCGTACTTGATCCCGGCGTGGAGAGGGAAAGTTGGCACAAAATCGCACCCCTGGCTGAGGAGCTGAGGGAGGCCGGCTCCCACCTTTTCCCAGGGCATTCTTGAGGAGAGAGGGATAAGAAATATTTAGATAGGTGCCGGGCGGTGGTGGCGCAAGCCTTTAATCCCAGCACTTGGGAGGCAGAGGCAGGCGGATCTTTGTGAGTTCCAGGTCAACCTAGTCTACAGAGCGAGATCCTGGAGAGGCGCAAAGCTACACAGAGAAACCCTGTCTCGAGGAAAAAAAAAAAAGAAAGAAAGAAATATTTAGATAGAAAGATAGTGTGGAGAAGACAGACAGGATAGTTTCAGGAGGACCTAGATCAATATCCACCGACCCCTTCTGTCTCTTCAAAAGGGCTTTTTATAATGCCAAGGGGCGGGGCAAAAGACCTCCCCCTAGCACAGCCAAGTGCAGACCCTTCCAAATACCTGGTAACCTGGTAAATCGATCCCTGCTGGGTAAAGCAAGCTCAGATCTCCATTAGGAAACCTCTATGGGCCCCCACAAGGAGCTATTGGCAACTGATAGCTTCTGGAAGAGGGAGAATCAGTTTTCTTTAAGGGTGTGATCCATGGGAGGTTGATGCCCCTCCAGCGGATGGCCACACACCCAAGAGTATGGGAAGCACACATTGGACTTGATGAGTTTTCAAAAAAGATGATGCAAAGTTGGGTGGGGTGGAAAGTGGGGCGAGTCTTAGACGAATTTGGTGAAGGAATGAATATGATCAAAAACCACGGCACAAAATTCTCAACTAATAGAACTGTTTTTATTGGTGCCATGAGTCAAGTAGGGGAGTAAGTGTTGGGGTAGAAATACGGCTGAGGGGTAGCTTGAGGGATGACACGCGGGAGACCGGGCTGTGCCCACTGCCCGGTGGATGACACCATCTTCACTACCTGTAAGCTGTAACAAGGAGGCACACGCACGGGAGGAATGGATCCACTGTGTGACATCATGGGACCTCCTCCGTCTCTTTCAACACACTCAAGCGTTCCATCCCTGCTATAAAACTGTAAAAGTCTCACCCGGATTAACGCAAACAGGAATAACCTGTTGGGTTGCTCCCCCCACCCCACCCCGCCCCACCCTGTTCACCAAATGAGGCATCTTGGCTCCTCCGTTAGGTACTACATCAGGTAGAAGGGTCTGGTCGGTCATCTTCACGGAGACATGTGCATGCGTCGAGGCTCGCCCACAGCTGGGTTTCCCAAGGTTTGATTTCTTCCTCTGCATTTGGACATAGAAAGGAACACAGCCTGATTTTTTTGTTGTTGTTTTGTTGTTTGTTTGGTTTTGGTTTTTTGAGACAGGGTTTCTCTGTGTAGCCCTGGCTGTCCTGGTACTCACTCTCTTGACCAGGCTGGCTTCGAATTCACAGAGATCTGCCTGCCTCTGCCTCCCAAGTGCCAGGATTAAAGGCGTGTGCCACCACCTGGCTCACAACCTGATTCTTTGGGAAATCTGTTGGTTCATTTCCTGATAACGCGTTTTCTCCGTGGCTTCAGAGGTTTTAGGCCATGGCTGGCTGGCTGCATTGCTGTGTGCCTGAGGTAAGACTGAGCGTCACCGAGGGGACCATGGTGGAACAAAGCTGCTCTCCTCTCAGGGGCAGTGAGCAGAAAGGACCTCCTGCATTCCTAATGGGGAGATAGTATTCATTCCTTCATTCCGTCTTCATTTTCTGTAAGCAATGTGGGTTTTTCCCTCCAGTCTGCCCGATTCTGCTGTTTTTCCTTCCATCATTAGGTTGCAGGAACGTTATGTAATATGCTTGTGTGGTTTCCTTTGTGTTTATACAGCTTCAATTTTCTTATAATTGAGTTTATAACTTCCATCGTATTTGAATAGTTTTCAGACTATTTTTTTTTCCAATACGTTTTTTTTTTCCACCCTCACTCTTGGTTTTCCATCTGGAACTCTTAACTACATATTCATTAGATTGATGAAATTAGCCAGTAGGTCACGGTGTCGCGGGCTTTGGTCTGAATAGATTTAGGGGAGTTTGGGGGGCTTGGGGTTTGGGATGGTGTTGTGTGCACATGTTCACAGACATTTTCTTCCGCAATATCTAGTCAATGTGCTGGAAGCTCATTCGGCAACTATTTCACTTTACATGTTATATTCCTGAGTTAGTCCTAGAAAAAAAATGTTGTACCTTGAGCCAGTAATAAGAGACTATCTCAGAGAGAGAGAGACAGAGACAGAGAGAGAGATCTTAATTACATTTCTCCTCTCACTGTGTGCATGTTTTTCCTGAAATCTCTCAACATCACTGTAATAGACCCTTTCAGACTGGAGAGATGGCCCAGTGGTTAGAGCACCTGCTTCTCTTCCAAGAGGGTCAGAAGTCCGTCCCCAGCACTCACATCAGACAGCTCACAATCACTGGTAACTCCAGCTCCAAGGAATCTGATGCCATTTTCTGGCCTCTGCAGACGCTAACACTCATTTGCGCACACACACGCACACACAAAGCAAAATACTTATTTTAGTTTTTATGTGTATGAGTGTTTTGCCTGCACGTATGTGAGTGCACCACATGCATGCAATTCTGGTGGACAGAAGAGGGCATCGAATCCATGGGAACTAGAGTCATATGCCATTGTCAGCCATCACATAGGTGCTGGGAACCAAACCCGGGTCTTCTGCAGGAGTAGCAAGTGTTTTTAACCACTGAGCCATCTCTCCAGCCATGAAATAAGATCTTCATTTTTAAAGATTCTTGCATGCCAGTTTCAGATCTATGCAAGTCTGTCTCTTGTCTCTGACAGCCGCCTGGTACGGGTTTTCATCTAATACTTCATAGTATGCTTAGCAGTTTTTGATTGGATACAGCTGGGCATTGTGAATGTCATTGGCACTGTTGAGTATCTGAATCACATTGTCTTTTTTTTTGTTTGAAGAGAGGAGTCAGATGGTTGAGTTCTTTATAGAGAAGTTAAACACCTCCAAGCCTTGTTTTCCGGCATTATTAAGATAGGTCCAGAACGCGGGTTCTGAATCAGGGGCAATAATGCGTCCACCTCCACTGTAGGAATATTGGCAATGTCTGCAGATATTTTGGGTTGTCACAACTAGGAATTTAGATTATGTGTGCAAAAAAAAGAAAGAAAAACAACACAGAGATCTATGGGCTGGCTCACGGCCTATCTTACACAAGACCCTGTGTTAAACCCCGGCACTGCAAAAATATCACACGTGGGAATTCTACCCCAGGTATGTAGTGTTGTCAGGAGGCGGGGCATTTAAAAGGTTAGTAGGTCATGAGGCTAGAGCCCTCATGAATGAAGTTCATGAGCGCCATTGTTGTCTAGGGAGCTCCTCGATCTCTTCTACCAGATGGAAATACAAGGCAGGATGCAACCTAGGAGAGGGCTTTCACCAGGACCCACTCATGCTGGCACCTGGCCTTCTAATTGCAGCCTCTACAATGCATTGCTATTGTTTATAAGCCACCAGGCCTGTGATACTTGAGGCTAGCATCCCAGACCAAGACATCTTAGGACAAAGACTCACTGAATCACAAAGCCCATGTGCCTCTCCCTGGCCACTCCTGCCAGTCAGAACTGGAACATCTCCCACATCCCTGTGAGCTCGGGAAACTGCTTGGCCTCCAGCCTCCCGGCTGCTGTTTTCCAATAGCTGGCCTTTGCCTGTGTGCACAAGTATCAAGGAAACCCGGTGTGCACTGCTACAGTTGTGCCCACACAGCCCCCTCCCCTCCAGTGCTGTGTCCACAAATTCCAGCTGCCCCCCAGCTCTCAATGAGGACCCCAGGTCTCTCAGGGTCCTGTGTTTGTTCTGCAGGTCAACACATGTGAACAAGGGGTTCCTGAAGTCTTGTCCATTTCTACAAGTCCTGTGAGCAAATGTATTACCTGTCTTGGTTTTTGACTCTTTCAAAAGATGCTTTCACTGGGCGGTGGTGGTGCAGGCCTTTAATCCCAGCACTCAGGAGGCAGAGCGAGGTGGATCTATGTGAGTTCGAGGCCAGCCTGGGCTACAGAGTGAGTTCCAGGAAAGGCACAAAGCTACACAGAGAAACCCTGTCTCAAAAAAGCAAAAAAAAAAAAAAAAAAAAAATGCTTTCATAGTACAATAGTACAAAGCCTAGAAAGACCAAGATTGCATCTCCCTGTGGAGCAAAGGGAAGCTTTGCCTCTTGCCCAGCACTCTAAAGAATTATAAATTCTCCTTCCAGAATAAAGGCCAAATGAATGAACCTTCACATGCACACTGGCATGCACTAAAAATTGAGAAGGAATGATAAAGTACAGCATGGGATTAACAGGACAAATAAAAAGGGAAAAATTAGACAAAAGGATTGGTTTAGGACAGCATTCTCAACCTGTGGGTTGTGACCCCTTCGGGGGTTGAGTGACCCTTTCACAGGGGTCGCCATCAGAAAACACAGGTGTTTACATTACGATTCATAACAGTAGCAAAATCAGTTATGAGGTAGCAACAAAATGATTTTATGGTTGGGGGGGTCACCACAACCTGAGGAACTATATTTTTATTAAAGATTTATTTATTATGTATACAGTGTTCTGTCTGCATGTCTGCCTGCAGGCCAGAAGAGGGCGCCAGATCTCATTACAGATGGTTGTGAGCCACCATGTGGTTACTGGAAATTGAACTCAGGACCTCTGGAAGAGCAGTCAGTGCTCTTAACCTCTGAGCCATCTCTCCAGCCCCCGTGAGGAACTATATTAAAGAGTGGCAGCATTAGGAAGGTTGAGAACCACTGGTTTAGGAGGAATATCTACACAGAGCTGTGGGGCAAAGATGACTTTTTATATAAACCTAGTGTTTTTATAGAAACCGTGTGTCTATTTGCCTGGCTAGAGATGTCGTGTGAGAAGATGTGGGCTCCTGTATGCTACCAGACCACACAAGCAGGAATCAAGCCCAAGGCCTACCCTCAGGAAACTTCTGGACTAGAAAAGAAGACAACACATGTTCTCAAACAGCGGAAATGCAAGTCAATAAAATGCCATAAAGGGATCAAGTTCAGAAGTCGAAGAGATGCAGAATGGCTCCCCCAAGATGGCGGTACTGTGCTTGAG
>CABHPQ010164986.1:0-39166 GCA_902168405.1 Peromyscus aztecus | reverse complement strand
CTTCCTTCCTTCCTTCCTTCCTTCCTTCCTTCCTTCCTTCCTTCCTTTCTTTCTTTCTTTCTTTCTTTCTTTCTTTCTTTCTTTCTTTCTTTCTTTCTTCTGGATTTTACCTGCCTAGTCTGCTGATATTCTTCCTCCTTCTAGACACTAGCCCCTGTCACCTTTCTCATGCCAGTTGGGGGTGTCTTTCAACTGGATTTGGGGGCCATTATCAATTATCTCTAAGCCACGTGAAAACATGATTGAATCTATGTTCAAAGTTTGTCCAGGACTTAACTTCTCCACTTCCTGCAGCCTGCACCTAGCCAACATGCTGTCTCACTTGGGTTGGTACAATACTAACAATGCCCCTGCTCTCTTTTCCCTAACCATTCTTGTCCCCTATAACTTATCTAACCTCCTTTCTTACTAATTTCTTACTGGTTCTCTTTGCTTCAGCAGCAGTAATCTTGCTATTTCTCGAGTGAATGTGATAGGCACATACAAGCTGTCTTCAACTGTTATCTCTTTGAGGAACAGTCTGTTGTTTTACTGGTTGTGTGTGTGTGTGTGCGGTCTTGTGTATACCAGTGGTTCTCAACCTGAGGGATATGTGAGAGGTTTGGAGAAAGGGAAGGAAAGGGAAAAATGTTGTAATTACATTATTATCTCAAAAAGTCATGTACAAATATCAACAAACACTTGGATTTTTTCTAACTCTAAATTTATCCTCCTAAACCTGTCCTCTTAAGGTCCAAAACCATCACCATTTACTTTCCACTACTATGCTACACTTTCTGAGAATGAACATATATAATACATACATAATATAATATGTATATTATATACAATATTATATATACTTATATATAAAATATAATATTGTATATCATATATAATAAATATATTTTGTAAGGATTCTTTGTTTTTCTTACCTATTACATGTAAGTTAGTTGAATGAGATCTTGTTTTCCCTACTTTGATTTCACTATTGAGCAACATTTTATCCTTTGAAATGCTCAAAGGTTTTTTGGTAATGCTGTCATGCTGAACAATGATTACATGCCAGAATTCTAAGCTAAACAAGACAAAGCAAACAAAACCTTATCAAATTGTCACCCCTCTCATCCTTTGCCCTGTGGTTCTTAAGCTGTTTCTCACATTTTGAAATTCTCAACACATTCTTTCTGCATAAACCATAAATTTGGTTTGGAATACCGCGGTTTCTCTGTCAAAAAAAAATCTAGGTATGATTTGAGAAAGCTGATTTTCTTGGTAATACAGAGAAGTCACCTTAAAATATTTAAAACATTTAACAAGTTATCTCCAATCAATTATAACTCTATTTTTTTCTAGTAGAATATGTAAATTGAAATGGAGAGAGACTATAATTACTTTTTGAATAAAATAACATTTACCTTTTTTTTTCCTGCTTGAATATTGTTCATCTTCTTGTCATTGATTTTGTCAAATTTTAAACTAACTGGAAAAAAACGTTTAAAAAAAGACATTGGATTTTGTTTAAATAAGTTTTAGCAGTCCATTTGAGAATCAAGCGTAAACAACTTAGTGAGACCTAACATACAAGATACTGAGGGAGTACAGCAGGCCTATGTTCAGCTTCCCATTTCTTTCTCTTCTACACTCCCTCTAGTGTTCAAAAATATGGACACTTATAATTAGTTTATTGTCATTATAGTACAAATGGTTATGTGGAAACAGTGTTTTCTTCCTGATATTGTTTTGTTTTCCTAGATATTGTTGCCCCAATCCTAACCCCTCAGAACTCACCATCTCCCCTTCCCTAAGGCTGCTGACAGGCCTGGCTTTCCCATGCCCATGCTTACAATCTGTGCACTTCTGTCAGGGACATGCCTGGGTTTCTGACTTTACATTTTCCCTCCATTAGTATACCTACAGTCAAGATTTTAATTTTGCAACTTGAAAGGTCTCACTAAGTTGTTCATGCTTGATTCTCAAATGGAGTGTTAAAAAATGATTTAAGCAAGACCCAATGATCAGTTATCTTTTTACTATTTACTATATGAATTGAATACGGATATGAAAACATTAATGATGTAGTTTTGCTATAATATTATTGAAATGCCATTTAAATACATTCCTTTCAAACTCCCTTAAGAAACAACCAGAAAATCTCTAGGAGAAGAAAGTTAAAAGGAAAAATTGATGGTTATCAATATAAACTATTAATAATTACAAAACATGTCAAAGAGATTATTTTCAATCATGAAACTTAGCTGCTATTTGCTGATTTTTAAAAATTTGGGCCTAGTATTTAAATATGTTCTCTATATTAACTGGAAATATTACAGATATTAGTTTAATATCTTATAGTTTTTAAGCAATTTTAATGATTGCTATCATATTTTAATTTCTCGTTATTAGATGAAGTTGAAACATATATGAAGAGAGCATTCAACATTTCTCCTCTCCTTCTGACTTCTGGACATGACATGGCTTTTGTATTTTTAAGCTCACAGCATCCATGATTACCCACATAAGGTCCCCAAGTCTGGGCCTGCCATACTCTGTCATGAAGCAGGAAAGAGCTCATGAGGTCTCATCCTTCCCTGAAGATTTGTAGGCACTTCATGATTGCTGAGGGAAAGAGGGACATTATTTTTTTTTTCAGTAGCATAGTTACTGTGAAAGTGTCCATGCTCCTGTAGAGAATTCCTCTTTGTACTCCTGTAAGCAAACCTAAGGAAAATCATTTGGTTCATTAACGAAAACCAGAGAGACAGGGTTTCTCTGTGTAGCTTTGTGCCTTTCCTGGATCTCGCTCTGTAGACCTGGCTCTGTCTCCCGAGTGCTGGGATTAAAGGCGTGTGCCACCACCACCTGGCCTGAAGGAGGGTCTTTAGGGAAAGGATGAGGACCAGCTGGAATTGAAGGAAGTGAGGAAAGTGAAAAGAGGTGAATAAGATCAAACAACATTATATATGTGGACAAAATATCATAATAAGAAACCAAAGGGAGAAAATAGAATAAAATTATGTTCAGAGCTACTGCTTCTATTCACTGTTCAGTATAT
Source organism: Peromyscus aztecus (assembly GCA_902168405.1). Classification (NCBI taxonomy): domain Eukaryota; kingdom Metazoa; phylum Chordata; class Mammalia; order Rodentia; family Cricetidae; genus Peromyscus; species Peromyscus aztecus. The sequence continues at coordinate 36,132 of CABHPQ010164986.1, read as the reverse complement.
TATAAAGATTGATACATTTTAAAATAGAACTCAGAACTCAACATGCACTCTTTAGCAATCTTCCAAATTTATTTTGGGTGCTTAATCCTTGTTCATAACGGGTTACTCTGTGTACCCTTGCAGAAACAAATTTTTTAATATGGAGAATAATGCAATGCAGCGTGTGCATTTTTGATTGTTTCATGAATCACAAATGCTTGAGAGTTTACCATCTGCTTCCTGAAGTTACTAATACTCACAAGTCAATAAATTATATTACTAACTGCCTCTTAGCTTACCTGAGCCATGCAGCTCACTGAAAGCTGACATCCTAGCATGTTCCAGGAGAGGTAGAAGGTTTTCAAGAAACTGTCCAAGTAAATCTTTATTCATAATGTGTTTCTTTTGCCAAGATACCAAGAAGGAAGTCCTAAGTTGTGCATAAACAATTTAGTATTACTTAATAGCATTAGCTTCAATAGTGTTCAATCTAGCTTTCAGAGATCTGAAATGTTTCTAGCTCTGCTAATGTTCTTATTGGATTATGATAATGTGTCTTATTTTCCCTAAAGACTGGAGAAGAAAAAGATTTAATGTAAAAGTACTGGCATCTGATCAGAGTTGCAGAGAGAAAAGAAAAACAGACCAAGCATTACCATTGAATGGCTGGAGAGAGAGAGAGAGAGAGAGAGAGAGAGAGAGAGAGAGAGAGAGAGAGAGAGAGAGGAGAGGAGAGATTCAACCCAGGGTTTCCTTGAACTCACTTTAAATCTTGTAATTCTAATCTGCCAAGGGCTAATATTACAGGCATTTGCTGCCATATCCCACTGCTAGTTTGTGCAACGTTTAGGCTAGAACCCAGGAATTAGGCCAGGACTCTGCCACTGAGTTTTATCCCCTGAATGGAGACTATATTAATAAAGCTTGCTTTGTATGTAATGTTATGGCTTTATTACTATAATAGTGAAACTGAAAGAAGTCCATTATCTACTAGATTAATATATGGGGATACTTTTCTTAAATGTCAAGAAAAAATGAATCAATTCATTATTTCTTAGCCAGAATTCTTGATCTCCTGTGTAGTGATATTTTATGTCATCTTGTAGTAACAATAGACAATAAAACGTCATTTGTAGATCCAAAAGCTATCCTTTAAATCACATCGTCTAGTAACCATCATGTCACCATTAATCCAAAATACTCTTTTAATGATAAAATACATCACAGTATTTTGACTGATATAGTTTCCTTTGGTGTTTATTTTCAAATTAATTATACTGACCTAACCTACATTTTAAAGTGTATTATTATTGTATATCGGCTTCCAGTGGTGTGCATACTTTGGATGGCTCTGGATACTCTGGGAGACTGAACCTAGCTAGAGGAAGTAGGCCAGTGGAGACAGATTCTCTGGGGTATTTAATCTCTGCTCCCTCCCCCTGCTGCTTTCATTGCTTCCTGTCTGGCAAACTGGGAGAATAGCCTTTACCACAGGTTCTGGCTGAGAGGAGTTTCTGCCCCAGGCTATGGAACAAGCAAAGAGACAGAACTGGGTGAAATGGTGGCTGAAAGGAATCCTGTTTCAGGAAGTGTCTCTGTCAGATATTCGTCAATGCAATGAGAAAATGAACGCATATACCACTGCAGATACCTGCTTCCTTGATGAGCAGGAAAAGGGGTCTAGCACACACAGGGTATTATAAGTTCTCCTAGAAGACCTTGCAAGAGCCTTTGATTTGAAAAGTAAAGAGAAAATAAAGATGAGTTACATTAAAAGTTACTGTAAATTATAGAAAGCATATTACAGTTACCAGTATAGGCAGAATGTCATACATCCACACAGGTAAAATAATTTTAAAGTAAGTTGTTTCTGTGGATTTATGACAAGCTTCCTATAACATGCTCTCTTTACAGTGTCATACAGAGAGAATTTAGTTAATGATAAAAAAGTTGATTTTAGCACTTATAAAATTGAGTGAAGTTTATTTAAAATTTCTAGAATAATATCATTTACAAAATATACAAAATGAATTTAAAAAAACAGCTCAATGATTACGGTCAAATTGATTTCCATTCCTCAAGTGAACCAAGAAATATCCAATCTGACTTACTATCTACCTAATCTATAATTCTGATTAAAAAAAAAAATGGCTCCTTGTCCTTTTATTGGGTTGTTGTTACTACGACTGCCATATTTTCGTATCTACACACCAAGTTTGACATATACACATTGTTAGCATTCAGACCCGCCCCTTAGGGACCCGCCCAGCATCCTGACAATGTCATCTTACTGAAGTCCTCTTTAAGAGAAAACCTCTCCCCCTTCTCTCTCTTTCTCCCTCTCTCTTGCCAGGAGAACCTGTGCACCTCCTCTTTCTCTCTCTCTGTTTCTCTCTCTCTTTCCCTCTCTTCCCTTCTCCCTTCCCCCTTTAATAATAAAGCTTTTCATGTGAGCACTATCGCATGGTGTGAGTGACTTTCAGCCATGCCCCTCGGCTCCAAACCCGCCAAGGCCTTCCGCTGTGCCCTTTTTAAAATACAACACACATTTCCTAGAAAAATGAAGAAACTGACCCTGGTTAAATGCTACCTTAGTTTCTTTTTTTGTTGCTGTGATAAAATAAAATAAACCGACAAAAGCAACTTAAAGGTGTGTGGGAGGTGTGTGTATTGTTTTGCTTTGCATTACAGTCCAGGTTATAGTCACTCGCAGCAGGGAAGTCACAGCTGCAAGAGCCTGAGACAGCTTGCCACATTGCAATCTGAGTCAAGAGCAGAGGGAAGAATGCTTATTCTCAGCCTTGTCCTTATGCAGTTCAGGATCCCAGCCCAGAGAATGGCCCCTCCCAGGGTATGCAGATCCCTTCACCTTGGTTAACCTAATTAAGAGATTCCCACACAGGCAAATCCAGAGGTCCATCCCTCTGGTGAAAGTACATCTCATCCATTTGACAATTCAGATTAATCATCTCAATATACACACCATCCTCTGGGCATTTTCTTCCTGTGATCAGCATGTTAGCTTACAGCATTGCATACCATGTAGGAGTGTTCTAAAAAAATAGTCAATGAAGTTCTGTACACACAAAATTCAAAGTTTGCTTCTTGACAAGTTTCTTTAGCTGATATGGAGTTAATGAGGAAATTAAATATCTGAAATTCATACTTAAAATCCTGTATCAGCCCCATTTCTACTACTTTCCTTATGTCAGAATTCAACTCTTGCCAGAGGGTGTGGTAATTAGTGTCAACACTTGGGAGCCTGAGGCAGGAGGATCTCTGTGAGTTAGAGACCAGCCTGGTCTATATAGTGAGTTCTAAAAGAGCCATGATGAGAGAGAGAGAAAGAGAGAGAGAGAGAGAGAGAGAGAGAGAGAGAGAGAGAGAGGGAGAGAGAGAGAGAGAGAGGGAGAGAGAGAGAACTCAGCCAGAGAGAGAGAGAACTCAGCCATTGTATAGGCTGGCAGCATAGTGCATTATGCCATAACCATATAGTACCCTAAAATCTCTGTTAACTAACTCAACAGTAGTTCCTTTTGTCTGATATAAAAGCACTGTCCACAGCCAGTGGGTGAGGGGCTGTGCTCCAGTTGGTCATTCTGAGGCTCCTATTCTTCTTATATTGTCATATCAATATAATGCTTTTGAGGGGTAAATTCAAAAACTAATATCCACATGAATGTTTTAACCTTCAAGGAAAATAGATTTCCTGTACACACAGAACTGTGTTCCATAGAGAAATATAAGGGACTGAAGCTTTATTTATTTATTTTTTATTTTATAATTAATTTAATTTTACATATCAGCCATGGATTCCCCTGTCCTCCCTTCTCCCACTCTCCAGCCCTCCCCCCAATCCACCCCCCATTCCCACCTCCTCCAAGGCAAGGTCTCCCCTGGGGATTCAGCTCAGCCTGGTAGATTCAGTTGAGGCAGGTCCAGTCCCCTCCTCCCTACACCAAGGCCGAGCAAAATGTCTCAGCATAGGCCCTAGGTTCCAGAAAGCCAGCTCATGCACTAAGGACAGGTCCTGGTCCCACTGCCTGGGGGCCTGCTAAACAATTCAAGCTAAACAACTGTCTCACTTATCCAGAGGGCCTGATCCAGTTCCATGGGGGCTCCTCAGCTATTGGTTCATAGTTCATGTGTTTCCACTAGTTTGGCTATTTGTCCCTGTACTTTTTCCAGTCATGGTCTCAATATCTCTTGCTCATAGAATCCCTCTTCTCTCTCATTGATTGGACTCCTGGAGCCCCATCTGGGGCCTGGCCATGGATCTCTGCATCTGCTTCCATCAGTCACTGGATGAGAGTTCTATCATGACAGTTAGAGTGTTCGGCCATCTGATCACCAGAGTAGGTCAGCTCGGGCACTCTCTCGACCATTGCCAGTAGTCTATAGTGGAGGTATCTTTGTGGATTTCTGGGGACCTCTCTAGCACTCTGCTTCTTCCTGTTCCCATGGGGTCTTCATTTATCATGGTATCTCTTTTCTTGTTCTCCTACTCTGTTCCTGATCCAGCGGGATCTTCAGCTCCCCTAAGCTCTCTTTTCCCCGACCCTTGCCCTCTTTTGACCCCCCATGTCCAGGTTGCTCATGTAGATCTCATCCATTTCTCTGTTGTTGGGTGATCCCTGTGTCTTTCTTAGGGTCCTCTTTACAAGGCAGCCTCCCTGGAGTTGTGAGTTGCAGTCTGGTTATCCTTTGCTTTACATAAGTGGGTCAGGATGGCCAAGTGGTCTAGGACCTGAAGCTTTATAAATCCACAATGGAAATGAAATCTGTTGGAACCTGAAGGCTAGCTAGTACCCACAACTTTACATGATTTTAGTTTTCAATTTAATGATAATGTGATATTAACTTTATAGGATTTCACATATAAGCATACAGATACATGTGTACTTGTGTACACACGCTGAGTTTCATACATACACAGAGAAACATACATACACATGACAAACTCAACATATTGGTATTATTATCCAGATGCTTGAAGATATAAGTTCTGCTCTTTGGTGGTGGTGGTGGTGGTGGTGGGTACTGGAGAGATGGTAAGCAGTTAAGAGTACTTCCTGTTATCCCAGAGGACCTGAGTTCAGTTTCTAGAACCCACATCAGATGGTTCACAACGACCTGTAACTCCAGTTCCAAGGATCTGATGCTCTCTTCTGCCTTCCTCTTCTGGGCATCTGCACACAGGTGTCGATTTTTCACTCACACAGACCATGCACACATACACATAAATAAATCTTTTGAAAGAGTCTGCTTTTTTTTTCTGAGATTCTGAGTCAGAATTACTGATTTCATAAAACACCGTCCATGATCTTGCAAATTGAATGCGTGTCAGAATGTGTCAAAGACTCATCTTTAGTGGAATCTTTTGTCTACAGTAAATCAAGGATACATCAGTTTGAGTGTGCTTGTCAGCAAAACCGTAAATAGAAAACATAATGTGCCCCTTACTTTACAATGGTCATCATTTCTGAATGTGTCAATGCCAGCATATAGCTCAGAACACAAAGTCAGAGGCAGAAGTAGACATCTACCACTCTCTAAGCAATTCTAACCCACTTGTGCAAGAATCACACACTAAAATTATTCCATGTTTTGAGCTCCAGCACCGTCTGAGCTGGCTCAGGACATTTCCAGTCTTCTTTGTCCACAGTAGGCTATAGACACTAAATCAGAATAGGCAGCAGGATTGCTACCTGCCTCTTCCTTGAGATTTTTACTCTGGCCTGAGTGTGAAACAGAAACAAACAAACAAGCAAGCAATCTTAGAATAACTTCCATGAAACAAGCAAGTCCCCAAACTGTGGGGGTCCCTGAAAGTATCCAGGCAGAAAAAACAAACCATACAAAGAGATAGGAATGAAAACTAACTGACTTCGTCAACCTGGATCAGACTTTGGAGAGTCTAATAACAGGCGGTTTAATTGCACTAAGATGCATAATTACATTGAAACTCTACTCAGAGAATATGACATTTCCTCCAAGAAGGTGGGTTCTAGAGATAGGCTACCTGTACTAGCTTAAGGGCCTAAGGGGTCTGGCCTGGTTTTAGTCATACAGATAGCATAGACGTCATTTGGACTATTAGCCATCTTTGGTCCTGGTTGTAGGAGCTTTGGGAGTCTCTGACTATAAGGGTCATTTAGATTACTAGCCACCTCGGGTCATGGTCATAGGAGCTTGAAATAGCCTGACCCAGAAGATAACACAAATCACTAGGCTGTTAATCACTTCCAGTTGTCAGCTTTCTGGATGGAAAAACAGGTTTTTCATCATTCTCATTGGATAGATAATCCTATGTGCTTAACATAGATTTCTCTGGAGATTTATGGGTACAAGGATCTTCCTGCTATGCTCTCAACAACAAACAGGGGTGGCTTTTTGTTTGTTTATTTGTTTGTTTGTTTGAGATAGAGTTTCTCTGTGTAGCTTTGGCTGTCCTGGAACTCACTCTGTAAACTAGACTGGCTGGCCTTGAACTAGAGATCTTCCTGCCTCTGCTTCCCGAGTGCTGGGATTAAAGGTGTGCACCACCACCACCACCACCACCACTACCACCACCACCAGACAAGGGTGGCTTTTAATTGAAATTCCCAGTTACTTCATTTATCCAAATGAAGACACATATTCTGCTTGAAGCATGAGAGTATGGCTAAGGCATTATGACTGTCTGGTAAAACACTAAAAGTTCAAAGAAACTTCTATCCCCCAGAACTGTAAACATCAAAAACATGAGGCTTCAGAAAATATCCCCTTTCCACCCGAATTTAGAACCCAATTGCAGAATGCCCTCTTAAATTTGTAGAATGAAATCTGTGATCTCAATTTTAGTTTCTTTTCTTCTTACTAAAGTGATACAGTCAGTAGGAAGCACAGTACTTGATCCTGTAAGGGGTTCTGAATTGTTCCCATTACATATATTTTGTATAATTTAACTTATTTGGGATTCAATTTAAGTAAAATTCTAAAAGTTTATATATTTTATTAGTTTAATTTTTTAGAGTTGATTTAAAAATATTTTCCTATTGCTTATATAGTAACTGAAATTTTACAAAAAATATTTGGAGACTTTCTCAAATTATACAGAAAAAGTAAAAAGATAAATTAAATACTGACTATCTTTGATTTTAGGAATAAAATTATTACAAACATGCAAAAGGGATATCATATAAGCTTTTAGCACATACACGGGTGCTATTTAAATCACAGAAAGTGCCAACATTAGATAGCCATCATCATGGTCACCTCTAGGCTTTCAACATCTGTTTGTGCTTGTTGTGGATGTGTGGGGGTTCTCCTAAATGGAAACAGTTACATAGCATGCAAATAGCTCATTATGACACTTCCAGATGTTGTTGGTGTGAATTATGTCCTAGATTTTCTTTCTCATGTTTCCCTGCTAACACATGACTATCCCGAAGTGACTTCAAAAGTATGGAAAATGTTGATGTCCCATAATGAGTTTTCTTGGCAATCTGTTAACACGACATTGACAATGTGTTACTAGCACTACACATCAGTCACCATCTCTTCTGGCTCTGTATGAACTTAGACAGGAGGTAGAATGGGTATACACACACTCTCTTAGTGTTATTTGTGTTTTGGAACTATCGTCTTTACGGAATGACTTGTTTTCTAGATCATCAAACCTTGATAATAAACTTCATTATGTGTGCTTGATGAATCTGTGAATTTAGAATGAGATAATCACAAGTACAAAGAGTATTACAAAATTGTAACTGGATTTGATAAATTAATATTTGGTTTCTTTGTTCCTTTTATTTGAATTCACATATAGGAGACATTGTACCTCTTTAAAATTTTTGTGACTAAAGTTTCTTGATTATGTGTTTGAAGTTAAGTTAAAACACAACAGAAAAGTAGTATTTGTTGTGAAAGACTATTTTATGCCAAAGATTACATTTTCTTTGTATTTAACCAGCCTTAATAAGTTGATATTATTTGATTTTTTAAACTTAGGCTCTAAATAATTCTGAAATTATTTTAGATTCACACACATGTGTAAAGAATATGTAGAGATTTTTTTGATCTTATCTAGCCTCTATGTGGAAATATCTTTCAAATCTTCAGCAAAATATCATAATTAGGATATTGACATTGATGAAGTCAGGCTACCAAAGGTTCTCACTGTCGGTCTTTTACTATCCCAACTTCCCTACGACGTCCACTCAGGCACTAACTACTGGCAATCCTTTTCTGTAAATTTTCCTGTGTAAGATAGTTATAGCTATGAAATCAAATTATATGTACTATTTTGAACTTTTTCATAATTACATAATGATCTGGGGATTCATCAGCATATTGTCATAGCAACAATTTATTCCTTTTTGCTTCTGACTAGTATGTCATGGTACAGATGCCTTACCCATTGTTGGACATTCACTCATTGAATGACATCGCAATGATTTTGATGGAATTATACAAGTTTCACTAGATGCTGACTAGCTTCTTTGCCTAGGAAGACAAGCTGACTTGACAATGTTAAAATATAGTCCCCTGCTTCAAACTTAGTGTGAAAAAGAGACTAAATTTTTAGAAAAAGTGTAGTCTATGACATGGTTATGAAAAACTCATTATTTACTATATTTTTTTACCTTATTCCTCTGATGATTTTTTTATTAAAACACATTCTCTTTATGATATAAAGAAGTGATAAATTAAAATTCTGTTTCCATGTATTGACATACCTCCATTCATAGACATGAGTTGAACTCTCCAAGTTGAAGAATTAGATTTTTTTATGATCCAGTGACTCATCACAGAGAGAAAGAAGTGATTAATATATGTCCAAACATCACTGGAGCAGAGAGGAGGGGCTCCAGTACTCTGGGAATGACATGTCTTAGTGACTCACTGTGAATCCATGCAGCAATACCACTGGAGGGAAATTTGTCAGCGTGTATCAGGAGCTCTCTCTACCCTTGGGGTCAGCAACTCTATTTCAAGGAATTAGACTAAAAGAATAGATAGTACAGAACCACAACAATATCCTGCTAATTCTATAACAATCTTAAAATAATTTCATGTTCTACTCTTATTTCATTTTTAATTTTAATATTTCATTATATGATTCTTATATTAGAAAAGTCATTGAGTCTCAATTGGTGAATAATTATAGCAGATATTATTCTCAAAAAATATATATTTAAAAAGGAATTATTTTTCTCATTTTTATTAGTTCTTTCAGAATTTTTTATACTGTATTTTGGTCATATTTACCCCTTCCCTACCCCTCCCATATCCATTTCCTTTTCCCTACCCACCCAACTTTGTCTTCTCTCTTTTTTAAATCCATCAAATTCAGGTTGTACTGCCCGTAGATTCTTGGGTGTGTGGTCTTCACTGAAGCATTGTTAATATGGAAAGTTTTACTTCACTTAAACCACATTTAATAAACAGTTCAGGGATAAATATTTGTATTGTCTCTGCAACTCTTCAGGCAGGAAACCCCTTTAACTCTTCCTGTGGCTATGGCAGAAAAGTTTTCAGTTATAGAAAACAGAAATTGTGATACAAGGACAAATAAGGAGGAAGAGGCTGTGCATGCTTAAAATACAGCCCAGCATGGGTGTGTGAACCTTTGTTTAGATCCAGCTCTGACACTAACCCTAAGTGAGTCTTATTCCTTGTGGTAACAGTTTCCTTTTAAATATTTGGAGTAGGTGATGCTCCTTTTATTTTTCAGGTCACACAGTTCTACACCAGCAATGTCAGATGCATCCTAATAAAATAAGGAATAAACTTGAAGTTAATACAACTGTGTTTAAACGAACAAGTAGTTTGTCTTTTGCTTTATTTGCTGGTCTTAGGAACTGAAGGGATATCTCTGACCAACCTAAACTTTCTCATCTTTATCAGTGAGATCATTATATCGCAAACTGAGAACATGTTCATTCATTTAAGAAATAGTTTTGGGAGTTGAGAATCTCATGCTATACATTAAAACATATGGCATACTAGATGGGGCATTGAGTTGAAAATATCGTTATCCCAGTTAATCTTGACTACAAGACACTACATTTCACCATTGAGAGTTCTATGAGCCCATTAAGACATAAAGTATTGTATTATTTTTAGCCATTTTATTTTGGGTAAAAGGAAGAAAAAGAAGAGAAGACACAGAAAAACATTTCCTTAAAACAAGATGCAAATTACAAAGATTTCCTGTTTTAAAAATCATGTTTTAGACTTTTCAGCTTGCATGAAATTCTGTACTTTCACATGCTCTCACTTAAAGAGGGTTAGGGAAAACATGTTCTCTCCCAAAGCGTGTGGGGCCTAATTGAAAGGAATAAATGCAGAGTCATCCCAAGGAAGGCCTGCAACCCAGTGCCTATCTTGAGGTACATTAAGAGAGAAGTCAGTTGTCTTTTAGAGCCCATTCCCTATGCCTTACTCAGCAGTGAAGCAGTGGGGAGGGGCGTGGTCTGTCTCCAACTTGATACGCCAGCCTGTGTTGACTACCTTAGGGAGGCTTTACCCACTATGAGGAGGGAATGGGGGTAGTATGGGGGGTGGTATTGGGCAGAGAGGTTGTAGCTTCTCATGAGTCTGTTTTCCCTCCTCCCCCTTGCACTGGAATTGGATCAAATGGTTTGTCATATCATCTCAAGTTCTCATCAGCTGTCACTGGAAGCACATTCTCTTATTCTACATTCAACTGTGGCAGAAATAAAGCCAAAGGCATGTAAGAAATTTGATTCTCTACCAGGTGCTCTTGAAGCATGGAGTTAATACATTTCTAAATAATCATGGAGGTCTATCTACGCTTACTCATTTACATTGGGGCTGCATGCTTTGAAGAAGGCTGTCTTGCACTCTGATGATATATTTAAAAGAAATGGTTTATTGCTGTGGGATGTTCTGTATGGCAAATGTGTTGCTAATAAAACACTGATTGGCCAGTGGCTAGGCAGGAAATATAGGCGGGACTAACAGAGAGAATTAAAAGAACAGGAAGGCAGAGGGAGTCACTGCCAGCCACCGCCAGGACAAGCAGCATGTAAAGATGCCGGTAAGCCACGAGCCACGTGGCAAGGTATAGATTTATAGAAATGGATTAATTTAAGATATAAGGACAGTTAGCAAGAAGCCTGCCACGGCCATACAGTTTGTAAGCAATATAAGTCTCTGTGTTTACTTGGTTGGGTCTGAGCAGCTGTGGGACTGGCAGGTGAGAGAGATTTGTCCTGACTGTGGGCCAGGCAGGAAAACTCTAGCTACAGTTTATTCTGTCTTTTAGATGTATTTCCAATTTAAAAGAAAGCAGTCTACCACCCTTCATAGGTTTGATATGGATAACAAACATTCAATCCGAAACAGGCAGAGCACATTTTTGGGAGAAAATGTGACTTTGCCAGAGGATGCCAAGTGGGAATCAAGTAAGGCCGCCAAGCCAGTCTTTACTACACAGATGACCAGCTCTCTTCAACAGCTATTTCCTCTGAAGCCAAGATCCTTAAGGGCCTGGCAGCACTGTAACACGTTCACACCCTGTGTTAATTGTTTAAGTGCCAGGGAGACACACACTCTGAGATCACCTGCACCATCAAAATAACAATTTCCAAAGCTAAAGTCACAAATATATAAGTGGGCTGGGTGGTGGTGGCAGTGGTGCATGCCTTTAATCCCAGCACTTGGGAGGCAGAGGCAGGTGGACCTCTGTGAGTTTGAAACCAGCCTGGGCTACAGAGTGAGTCCTAAGACAGGCTCCAAAGCTACACAGAGAAACCTTGTCTCAAAAAAAACAAAACAAAAATGACAAACCCAAACCAAACTAAACCAACAAACAAAACAAATATATAGGCATAGAAATACTTGTGTCTTCAAGAACTCCCATAAGCATGTAAATAGGTAGAGAGTTCATAAGGCAGGAAGTCCATTATACCCACCTCTCCCTTGTTCTTGGGAATTTTGTGATTTTTTTTTCCCCTGAACAGTTTTGGAATATAATCTGAAAATTAAGCTGTATGTCAATCATTTCAAAAGTAATACAAAAACAGTGATTGCACGTGATTAATTTTGTCCTATCCTTTCTCTTCATTTTCTTTTCCCTTTGTCCTTTTCTGACTACTCTAAGAGATTCAAGATTATATTAATTTAATGAGGCTTTCCCTAAGTATTTGAATGGAAAAGGTTGAAGTTCAACAGGATGCTGATAGAGGTTTTTTTCATTAAAAAAAATCACTACTGGAACTACAGCTGGTAAAGCTGGTAAGGGGTAAGGGTGGTACAGAGATTGTGGGAGTGGCCAACCGACGACTAGTCCAGCCTGAGACCCAAGCCACAAGGCCCACCCCTGATACTACCTGGAGCACCAGGACCCAGAGGCTGGATGGCCCAGAGACCTGGGATAGAACCAAACATGACTGGAGGGGAAAAATGGCAATATGATGATGCCTAATGATATTCTGCTAGACTCCTAGCTTGGTGTCTGTCCCAGTTGTCATCAGAGAAGCTTCATCTAGCATCTTTTAGAAACACATGCGGAGACCCACAGTCAAATAGTAGGTTTAGCTCAGGTAGTAGGAGCCAGAGGGGTCAAGGATATCACAAGGAAAACCTCAGAATCAACTGACCTGGGCTCTTAGGAACTCACAGAGACTGAACAAACAACCAGGGAGCCTTCGTGGGACTGACCTAGGTCCTCTACATACATATGACAGTTGTGTAGCTTGGTCTTCTTGTGGGACTCCTAACAGTGGGAGTAGGGGCTGTCTCTGACTCTTTTACTAGCTTTTGGGATCCTACTCCTCATACTGGATTGCCTTACCCAGCCTTAATACAAGGGGAGGTGCTTAGTCTTACTGTAACTGGATGTGCCTTGTTCTGTTGATATCCATGGGAGGCCTGCCTTTTTCTGAATAGAAACAATGGAGGAGGAGGAGTGGATGGATGGGGCAGGTGGGGGAGGTGGAAGAAGGGCTGGAAGAAGAGGAGGGAGGGGAAACCAGGGTCTGGATGTAAAATAAATAAATTTTTAAAAAAGTAAAAACCAAACCAAACCAAACAACAAAAAAACCCTACCCCCTCTGCTGTGTGTGTGTGTGTGTGTGTGTGTGTGTGTGTGTGTGTGTGTGTGTGTTACGTATACCACGCCACGGCATGCATGTGGTGGTTGGAGAACAATTTTGTTGGGTCTGTTTTCTCCTTCCACTTTTTGTGGGTTCCAGGGGTCTAACTCAGGTCCCCATTATTGTAAGGCAAGGACTTTACAGGCTGAATCCTCTTGAGACTCCTCCTGATAGGGTTCTTAATGAAGAAGCAGTCTCTCATCCAGTTGGTCAGTGAAGTACTCTAGCACATACATTGACTATGTTGAACACAGTTTTTGCCTCTGATGTACATAAGTAGACCCAGGTATGAATAGACTTCCTAAATTGTACTCCTGTATTCCACAGGTCAGGTAAAGATAATTTGGGTAGTTGAAGTTGAAACTCCATAACTGTAGTCTCAAAATATAATTATGGGATTGCTAGTATTGATTTCATACTATACATCACTGATTCACAAAGCCTCCATACATGTACATGTGTCAATTATTTTAGTGGAAAAATGTTGTAATTTTTACTTTTTTTTTTTACAAGAGATTGATAAAAGTAGAGTTTGAAGCAGGTTAAACTTTCTGCTGGATTTCTATTTTAGTGATTTCTCAAAAATCAAACATATAATGACTGCATGAATTATTTGAAATATGCACTTTAAATTTATAAAATAATCTATTCTTAAATGTACTATTTCTTTATTGAAAGTATGTGAAGAAACATTTTATATACTTATGTATATATACACAATGTTTGTATATACATATATATTTTCATACATATGTACAAATAGAAAATTTATGTATGTATACCTCTTGCATGCAAAGTATATCTGGATTTTTCATGTTGACTTGTCTATCCATATCACATCACAAAGTACTGAATGTTGCTTGACTTGAAAACAAGAAAGTTTCTATTTTCCAGATAGGATACTAAATGGATTATGCACCCTGAGATTACCATGAGTCATTGTGTTCCAGCAGTGACTATTTTGGCTTCAGAGTGATGTACTTGAGATAGTTAATTTTTATTGCCAACTTGGCAGGATGTAGTAAAAGCATTTCCAGGAAAATTAAGCAGAGAAGGGAAGACCCATCCTAAACATGGGGTTACCATATTGTGTGAGGAGGGTCCATACCAAATAGAAAGGAGAAAGGAGAAACTCTGGTGAGTGCCTGAATTCTCTTCTTCCATTTTCAGATCCTTTTGATGTGAACAAGCAGTTTCACATTCCCATTGTCAAAGCCATGAGACACTTCTATTTCCACGTTTTCCGTCATGATGGGACTACACTAAGGAACAAGCTAAAATAAACAATACCTCTTCAGTTCATCTCATTCTTCTTAAGGTTTCAATGATGAGAAAGCTTCCCAGCACATGTACTCTCAGACCATAGAATTTTAAAATAGACTTTCTATAGACATTAATACCCTACAATTAACACCCTCCACTATTAAACTTAAGGATTCAAACTCTAGGCACTTTTATGTGAGGGTGGAGGCCTGAGATCGATGTTGGAAACTTTCTCAATTGCTCTTCCATCTTATTTTTTGGAAGCAGGGTGACACCATCAAACCTAGATCTTAGGGATATGGCTAGTTTCAGACTGTTCAGGGGACTGTCTGTTTCTTCCTTTTGGGAATGTAGTTAAAGGAGACCAACCACAGTCACTCAGCATTTTCAAAGGTTCTGGAGATCCGAACTCCTCTTGTATGCCTAGCAAGTACTTTACTCCCCAGCCCCAGTTAATTCCTTTATAAAGTCGATCTGAAGTGTTTTGGAGATCATTGGGGCATTTAATTACTATTTGATGAATGAATCCGTGTAAATTTTGTCAGAAACTTTGCAAACTGTGACTCTTTGGGTTTGTTCACAGAAACAACTGGAGCTGAGAGCAGAGCAGTAGTAGACACTTCTAGCTAGTCATTATTTTTATTGCTTATTTCTCTCAGTTTTTGAGATGCTAATGTACTTGTGAAATAGCTGTATTTCTCAGCTTCTCTTACTAAAGTACGGCATAATAAGGCCAGTCCTATCTCTGTAGGAGACATTGGTGAAGCTTCTGCGAAGGGCTTAAAGGGAGCTGAGGGGGCTGCACATGCCTTTTCTGGAAGGTCGAGCATGGAATCTGGTGGCATCTGGAATAGACATTCATTCCAGATTTCTTAGAGTTGTTACATCATCCCTGGGTGACTTAAATTTGGCTTCCTGTTACATAAAACCCTCTGTGCTGTCAGCAGTGCTATTTGGTTTTCGTGTGTGTGTGTGTGTGTGTGTGTGTGTGTGTGTGTGTGTGTGGTTTGTGCAATTGAACACATTTTCAACTGTTACAATGTAAAGGAGAATGTGAAAATCCTGCCTCTTCACAGCAGTCTCTGTAGCATGGTGCAGTCAGTATTTTTGAGACGTCCTTTGATGTGTAACAAATCTAGACAATCTCAGTTGCTTTAGAACTTGGAGCAGAGAGGAAAGGCTTCAGGCTAGTGTGAAGCCTCTCTATGCGACTGGGCTCCATCATTTGTAGAGAGAAGGCATGCATCTTCTTCAATATACCTGAAGTGAACTTCACAAATCTGTGTTTGTCTAATAGAGCCTAATTTGAATCATATTGCCTAGCAAGTATTTTATGCTTGCCACTTAGATGTATCCTTCTCCTGTATAGGGATCATTACACATTTTAAAAGTTTCATTTAAGGGAAAACTAATTATGCTGTAATCAACCCTTCAGTATGTTAAAAAATGTTGCCATAGACAGTAGAAGTTCTAAGATTATTCTTATCTGGATATAACTGAACATTACTGGTTGTGTTTTCTGTACAGATTTAGTTGGGTTTGGGGCATAACGATGACAATTTAGTTAGTTAATCAAAATTTGTTAAATTGAGGTTATATAGAGATGGGGCCAGCTTTCTCTAAAACAGACTAGTTTACACTGTAGAGTCCTGTCTAACGTGTGTCCTTGAGACATTAAATGGTGGACTTCTAATTAGCTGGGAAAATGCAGTGGCATAGTAAATCTTTACGCTGCACATTCACACATGGTTTGTATTTCTTGCATTCATCTTGTAAATACTTTTACTCACACACTTTGTAAGTGACCACAGGCCTACAGTGCTGTAATCTGACATCTGTACACCAGGTTTCCCTGCTGGTTTCTGTTGAGTTATTTTCATCCATGTATAGCACCGTTACAACCTTCTGCTTTCGATGACGTGTAAGGATCAAATGACAGACTGAGACCACCAGAACAAAGAGGGTTAGTCATCTCGGGCTACTAACATATCCCACTTGTATGCAGTTGCATGGTAGGAAGTCTGTGATGCTGGTGAGGCTGTTTTGTTTTATATCCAAAGTGAGACAAGAAAGAGTGAGTAACAAGTGCTCCCTCATTGAGGATTTCTCTACTGGTGATTCCTCAGCGTTAAACACGGTGGCATTTAACATTACTTAGCCAGAAGGTTTCAATTTGCAAGAGCATATCATCCATTTTAGGCTACTGATGGCTGTTGCATTTTCACTGTCTTTTGGTGCTAGAGGCACCAGGGTTTTATGCTACAGTGCTCCAGGAATAGCAGGAGGAGATTAATGTGGGCTGCAGTTTGCCAGGTGAATACCAGGCTGCTCAGTTTGTATTGTATAAATTTAATCAGAAAATTTCACTAACAGAGAGCAAGTAGTTTTTATTTTATTTTTAAAATTACCCTGCAAAGTATTAGGGATCCTGACATTTTTAAACACTAATTTTTAAATAACTACCCCTACCCTTGTCCACCTCCTTACCTCCAAGTGACATCTCTGATATTTTTCCTGCTTTTGTATACCTGGGGTCCACTTTTATTTATCCCTCCCTCTTCACATGTCTTCTTACCCTCTCTTGGTTCTTTTCTAGTTCTTTGAGCTTTTACTCATGTTTACGCCATTTCTATGTATATGTATAAACATTATAAACTGTGACCCATATGTGAGAGAGAACATGTAGTTTAAATTGGAATTTTGGATGCTGATAAAATTGTCTTGAGTAACTTTTAATCCTCAGTAACTTATCAGGTTTTCAAGTCACTTCTCAGGAACAGCCTTTCAGGTAGACATGTTGGATTTCAAGCATGCATAAGAGATGATTTATTATTTGTCCTTCACACCATTTTCTACATGCATCTGTTTGGAGTCATGCAGCAGGTAGGCCTAACAGCCTCAAAGACATTTCAAATGGAGCTAAACTATAAATGTCAACCAGTCTTTACGGTCACCCAGACAGACCTGGGAAAACACCAATCACATTGCAATTGGTCTTGTAAATACTGACCTGACTCTTGTCATTAGCTTACCCTGACTTATTGTTAGTGTCTCACCTGCAAAGATGAGAGAATGATTTGCCTCTAAAGAGATGGTATTTATGAGCAAAGTATTTGTGAATGGCAGAGCCCTGTGTTCTTAGAAAGCCATTTAAATAATAAAAAACCATTCAATGTGTTATTAGGAGCTTGCTAATATATGTTAGAATACAGTTCATAGTGGAAATCTGATAAATAGATAGGTCTCAACAGTTGAAACTGCTCCCCAGTGGAAATTGCTAAAATGAAAAATTACTGTCTGGCGTGCTTATCATTGTGCAACAGAGCCTGCTATCTGTGGAGGTTTATTTTGCACTTCCTATCATTTGTAGAAAAGGATGGTGATGTCCCCTGAAATGCCATCTGTATCCACATATTGGATGTGAGACATGATGCGATGTTACCATTTTTTAGGAAGCAGTTTTGCACAAACCAGATGAAAGAAACAGAATGCAGTAGGTGATGATAGCACGGTGAAGTATGAAAATAATATACTCAGATGAATGAATTCGACAGTACAGTCCCCAGACTGAACCACCCAAACAATCCCAGCTTACTGCAGATCTCAACACTGAACCAGTCAATGGTGGGTTATTCTTTTCAATGATGTAGTAAGGTTGTCATGGAAGGAATGGTGGACAAAGAAAAAGGAGGCTCAGATTTTGGCTC
Source organism: Peromyscus aztecus (assembly GCA_902168405.1). Taxonomy (NCBI): domain Eukaryota; kingdom Metazoa; phylum Chordata; class Mammalia; order Rodentia; family Cricetidae; genus Peromyscus; species Peromyscus aztecus. Next base: position 18,077 of record CABHPQ010164986.1, on the reverse strand, counting down.
AGGCCTGCCATGTGACGACCACATGACTTTGATGATCTCATAAAGGAAACCTGTGGATTATCTCTTTTTAATTGTCTTATACAATGGCTATCATGTAGTTGGGAATGGAGGACAGTGTTGTGTTTTATGGTCTTGTTTTCGTTTTTACTATCTTAAAACTTGACCTACTGCATATTAATACAGACCTGTCTTGAAACATCCCATGCACAAGCTCCCAGTAACATGATAATAAGAGGAGAGTGGTTAAGAGGATACATAGCTGAATTGTAAGATCCAGCATTACTAAGATGGATGGGTGCTTTGGGCTAGCTGATTTTCCCCCTGAAGGCAAAGTACTTGGGAACCCCCAGTGTGATTAGAAGCTTGCATAGCTTGCACGGAATGTTCAAGTTAAATGATGTGCATTTTCTAGGTGAGAATGTGTCCAAATAAAAGTCTCCCTCTCAGTAGAAACAAAGAGATGATATCCACAGCCTCCTTTTGATCCCAGTTTCAGAAAATGTTCATTTTCTGATACATTTGTATATTTCTGAAATGACTTACCATATCTTTCTCTCTGACCTATATACAGTGACATTATAATTTAATTCAGAAGGAAAATTTTATCTCTTTTGTTTCTAAGTCACTGGCGTTTTTTTTTAATATATCCTTCTCTTCACTTTACTGCATGTAATAGGTTAATTTCAATATTTACAGAGCTAAGATGCAGGGCAATTTCTACTCAATCTATTTATATTGGGACTTGATATTTTAGAGGCAATTAGACTTCTCAAGTTTCAGTCTCATCCTGTGGTGGGGAAAAATACTTAATTCTTTTGAAAGCTACAGAAGTGAAATACCATCTTTTTAAAATGTGTGTTCACATTTATTTATCCGCCCCTCCCCCGTGTGTGTGTGTGTGTGTGTGTGTGTGTGTGTGTGTGTGTACACATATTTGCATGCATGCTCGGAAAATTGCTATGGTGTGCATACCAGAGGACAAATTTTAGAAGTGGGTCCTGGGGATTACACTCAGGTTCTTAGGTTTGCCACATCACATTTACCATCTCCCAGGCATAGCATCTTTCTCATGTAGTGAAGGGACAAGATGCATATACACAGCCTGAAACCTAAAGGACTGACTCCAGACATGTCATTCCTGACAACTTATAGACTGAGGAAACTTTCCCTTTCTTGAGGAATTCTAGGAACGAAAAGCTGGTGTTTGGGTGTGAGCGGAACCTGTCTGAACCTTCAAACTTCATTGTGAATATGCTCAGGCTTATGACTCAGTCCAGCAGTTAGGTAATGTTTTATTCAAGTAGTTAGGAACAGCAAGGGTTTGGAAAACAGTTAACGACATTTCACAATCATCTTTACCACCGCTATGCTGACTGAGCACTACCTGACGTTCAGGCATCTGCTGACCAGATTTGCTGGCTTCCCTGTGGTTCATGGGAGCCTGTTTCTTTTTACCACATTTCCCTCTAGCTACATGGATAGCATCCATCTTCCATCTACTGCCTTTAACTTGCTTATGAGGCATAACTTTCCATTTCCCCGTAGCTTTAAGCATAAGGTTTTGAGGGCTGGCTCCTGCTGATTAAATACATAAAGGATCAGAGTGGCCTGGCTGTGGTTCTGCTCCTAGCTAAAAATGCCAGCAACTTTAGCAGAGAAAGAGGAATTACGAGTAAAGCCAAGGTATCTCATACAGAACCTCTAGGTGAGAGTCTCTGGCTGTTGGAGATGCCCTTCTGACTAGTCTTCTGGGACATTAGGAGGAGAAACAAGATGTGAATGTTACCAGGAGTTGTTTTCTGTCTGCAGAAACAGACAAACAAATGAACAAACCAAGACATAAACACAACTTAATCTGACTGCAGGATCAAATTCTTTTTTTGTGGCAGGGACATGGCACTTAGAATGCCTGTCTCAGTCAGAAGTGCCACCTCCCATTAAAATGTGTGCCACTTGGCTTTGCTCCAAGCCCTGTCTACAAACGCTCCTTTCAAATGTGGTCACTTAATTCTTTGCCTTGTATGCCTTCAAGGACTTTCTGATGACTAAATGTCTTGTGATGGCAATCTCTCACTGCTTGTCTTTCCAACTCTCCTTCCTTCATTAGTCTCTGGACACACCCATTCCCTTCAATTTTTCCAAGATTTCACAGGCCCAGGCCTCAAAGCTCTGCTTGAGACTCTGTCCCCAAGACTTGTACCCAGTGTCTTCATCTTCACACACTAACTTCTCTCACCAACTCTACCCACCACAACATTCACTATTTCCTTCCTGTGTTCTCACTTTTCATAGTGCCTGTCATCTTTTGGCTTAACCTGTTTATTCACAGTTTTACTTAATATTCCATTTGATAATTGTAAGTTCAGAGATCACATGTTTTACATTATCATATGTCTATCATTTCCCACCATTTTTGGTATAAAGTCAGCACCAGAATAAGTTACTGATGAATGAATGATAATGGATGAACCTAAGCTTCCTTTTTTTCCCCCCTAGTGGATCTTCTTCCCTGTGCAATTATAATGATAGCCATCTGGGATATTTGCAAATTAAGTAAACCAAAGTGTTTCATTCAATGCTGTGTCAGTTTGGGACTCTTTCTAAGTGTGTTGTAAAGGAATACTAATGTATTTTCTTTAGATGTTTAAAATTTATATATGTCATGTATTTTCTAGAGATTAGTAGTCATATATTAGTTGATTCCTTCATTGTTTTAATTAACAGAACATATTAGATGTTCCTTCTCATTTTCCGTGGAGGTCCCTTTCTAAACTGATGCATTTTATAAATCACTAAATCTTTGATATGCCATTAATTTTGCTGAAATGTAATCTGATGGATAACATGGGCCATGGGAACCTTGCACATCACCTCTATTTATATCACTTTTTTTATTAAATTGTACAACTCTTCCTAAGGAAAACTGAATAACATATTGTATGAATCTTTGATAGCATCTATACATACGAGATATTGATTTAAATAATAACCGTAGCATATTTCTTATCATCAATTTTAACTTACATTATGGAATAGAAAGGTATAATATGTGTGTATAGACTAGTATTCAGTGTCAATATCATTTATGGTTTGTTAGATTGTGTAGCTTTTGCTTCAGCCAATAGTCTTTTTCCTGAACATTGTTTGCAATATTTATTTCTCAGATTAACATCTGTTCTATTTTCTTTATATCCAGAATTTGGGCTGAGTAAGTTTCACTTTTCCACAATTTCTTTGTATGGGACACAGCTGCTTCTCTAGAGTGTCCCCATGCTGTAACTTAAAAATTCCTGTAAGAAATGAAAGTAACATTTTTGATACTATACTCATGAGAGAAGTACACATACATTAGCAAATATAAGGCATTTAAATTTTTATTAAAATCTTCTTCACAACTTTAATGTCTAGCGATATTAAGTCTGCAAGCATTCTAGGCCCCACATGCATGTTTTTCTTTTTCACAGTCAAAGACTGATCAAAGTGTAAATTGGCTACCAGCTGCAAATCTTGACAACTGTATTGGTGGGAATGAGTGGTATTCCAAGGATTGTGGGCCTTCCAAAGACAGGGATGTTTTGCATCATAGACTAGTGCTAACTCTTCCGTGGCAAGAGAAGCTGGTGGCTTCAGAACCTGCTGCTTTATTTCCTGTTTTAGAAATTTCCATATGGCTCCTGTGGTACCTACCAGTGGGCACTGCCAGGCAGGGCAACTGCATTGCCTGTGGCATTTGGAGCATCCTGCTGTGTCTGTATCCCAACCAAGAACAATTTCTATTGTTAGCAAGCTCTGAGAGAAATACCCACAAGGTAAATACAGGCCAAAGAGGAGGTTGCTCTGGGATTTCCCTGAATCAGAATTAAAAACTGGTGAAAAGAAATACTTGGCAATGTGAGCTCATACTGCTGTGCTAGAATCGTCAGGGGTGTGGGGTGTGTGTGTGTAATGACGGAGAACCTAGTGAAGCATATTTGCTTGACATGAATCCTTTTGAAAACCCAGTATTCCTCGTTGTAACATGAATTTCAGTGTTTTGTTTGTTTTATTATGCAACGAGTATACAATGCAATGTATAACCCTTCCAAATACTATGGTTAGACAGGTAAATGCCTGGCCTGACCATGCACCGCACGCTGAACAGCAAGCCTCTGTCCTTTGCTGGCCCTCATTCCCACCCACTGTAACTTCAACTATGCTAAAGGCTTTGACTGCATTCTTCCAGACACATCAACAACTTACTTCAGGTACATGAGTGGATTCCCATAAAATATATAATTGCCTTTAAAAGAGGCATGAATAAAAGAAAGTAAGATTTGGCAATAGAAAAAAATGTCTCCATACAAAATTCAAGATTAAAAATAATAAGTTCATAGTTAGTCTTTCTATCAAAACTTTGCTAGGATATTCAGATTGCTGTCTGGCAAGAAAAGTACTCCAGGAGGCCCACTGTTAACACTCCACTGAGTATTTCCAAGCAAATTGCTGCTTTCTGTCTCAGTCATTCTATAGTGGAGTCTATAGAGAGAAACTTCTGTGGAAGCCTGACTGACTGGACTCTATTGAAAACTGGTTGATTTGGATTTTAGTCTCAGTCACTGTTCTTGGTGTGACATTTCCACTTCCCTCTTCCAGGATAGCAACAAGGGATCCCTAGTCTCTAGAGCACTGAGATTGTGTACCATGTTTTAGTATGCTCGCAAGTTGAAGGAATCATCCTGGTTGGTAGAAAGTTATGTCTCATAATAGTGAGTGATGGGTTTTCAGTTCAACTGCCTGACTTCAAAACATTTCTCTCTGCTTTCAGGTATGTAAGGGCCACAAGAAGTTACGTATCTTGTGTGCAGCAGCCTTATTTTTCAAGTTTTAAAATTTTATATAGAAAAGGGATGAGGATTCATATTTCATAGGGCAGCTTAAGGGTTAAATGAGAATCTATTATTTCATAATGTGTTAAATTGTTTCTTTTATGTACATTTGAATCACAGAATGAAGCTTGAAAAGTATTCTTGGGTTTTTTTTTTCCATCCAATCATGATTTCACAGGATGGGGTGGTAAAAAGACACCATTGTTTATTGTGACATTATCTCCAGTAAATGTTAATTATGTTTCTCTCATTGTTAACTTCAATCTTTTAGAAACTTACCACAGTTCTCAAATAAAATATACCTTGCACCAGCAGAGAACTGGTAACAATGTTTCAAACTCTGACATATATTTTAAGAGGGGAAAAATGTAAGTTACTTTGCTGAGTTCTTAAGATTTTAGGTTAAGGAAAACACACACTAGTAAGAGCCCTCTCTGAAAAATAATAAGTTGTATTGATTTTTTCTTGTTTTTAAACAGTTGGTTATGGCACTTTCCGTTTTCTTTCCTTTTTTGAAGGGGCTTAGCTTTTTAAATCTGTTCTTCCACACTTGCTAGTAAAGATATATGGACAAAAGGATTTACTCCATGACTCACTGTGTCACACTACAGCTTCCATGATAGATTTTTCCTTCTTCCTCTTAAATTTTATTTTATTTTTATACCAGGGACAGAGAAAAGAATGGGGATCAAGATGCATGGTGTGAAAGACAAAGAATAAGTAAAAAGAAAGTTTAAAACAAATAAATTTGTTCTTCTATACATCTATCTTTGAATTAATTAAACAAATGTTTAACTGTTCTTTTCTGGATCTTCTCTACTTACTATCAGTCCTGAAAATTATTGTTCTGAAAATTTGTATTAGAATTTCTTCCACAGAATTCAATTCCATTTCTGAAATGATAGATGAGTCAGTTCAAAGGGAAGCAAGGCAAAGGGACTTGCTGGGTAGATGCCTTCTTTACTTTAGAAGGGTCCAGGCTGGCACGTACATAATACCTGGAGCTCATGCGACTCTTGCCTGATGTAGTGCATCAACATCTCTTTGAGTTCAGATGAAGATTTTGGTGTTGCATTTTATTTTTGTCAACTGAGGATCTTATTTGTTTTTCAAACATATGCCACAGTGAAAATCACGTGCATAGTATCAAAAACAGTCATGAAGATTGTCTGTTGAAAATTTTGAGGATCTTGTTCATGTGGACTTTTGTTTTTCCCTACCAAACATGCTGTTAAGTACAGTGTTCATCTGACACATTTAATTCTTTGACATTGAACCGTGGAAAACATTGCTTCGTCTTTCCTGTTACGGGAATTCTGTCACCGGTTCACTAGCCAATTGAGAGGAGTGTTTTTGGGCCAAGAGGCGGGGTTTTCATTGGGAATGGACTTGACCAAGAGGAAAGGCAGAGTGAGGAATGTGTGGGCCTTCCTGAGCAAAGAAACAAGCATCGGTGAGTGTGGGCAGTGGCTTGTGATTTGGCTCAGGTTCCCCTTTTGTTCTTCAATATTTGTGTGCAGGATTTTCCATTTTAATAAACCATAAAGAAATTTCTAACACTTTCCTTTGATTCTCATAGCATCATGGTCCTTTTGTTTTTTCTTTTGAACATGGAAACTTGCATACATGACATAAAAACAAATGAATTTATTGGCACTTGTGTATCTTACAACAATGGTGTTAAATCATTTAATGCTAAATAACATTTAATGCTACTATCAACAAATATGGTTTATTCTTATAGTATTGTGATACTTTGATGTGTAAACTCTAACAGTTTTCGTTAAAATTCCTTAGCATATTGCAATTCTACTTTTATTTTCAACTAAAATATATTTTTTCCCAGGGCTTATAACTCCACTCTGGTTCTTACATTCAATGATTTTTTTCATGCTTGACTTTATACATTTGTTAAATTAGCAGAACATCTGTTTTCTGGTGGAAGTCACCTTCTGTCAATATTTTCAGAGCAACTGCACACACACATACACACACACACACACACATATATACATTTTATACATATTGATTATACAATCATATTTATTTAGACTTATACATATTTAACTCAATCTGTACCACAAAATTTTGCTATAATGTCAAAGATACACTGTAATAAAAGTGGTGTGCAAAACAAAGTGATATTTAACTAAGTGGAAATAATAAGTGAAAACCAAGGGAAATAATATTAATATAGAGTAATGCAAAAGTGGTGTGAAAATAGAGAGGGCCTCATCATTTGTTTCAGCATATTAAATCATCCAGTCTTCAGTTTCACCATACTGTGTTCTCTTTTCAGTCTTAACAGTTAAGCTGTGCTGTGTATGCAGACCTTAGTACTTCAGTTCTCTTGTGTCCAGGCACAACACTAATAAACTAAATACAAATTACAACCCTAATGTTGTTTTGATTCTCTTCTTCCTCTTCTTCAATTTATGTCCTTTTTTCAAATTCTTCCTGGAACATGGCAGATTCTAAACAAGCACAAGCGTTTATTAATTGTAAGTTTCATGTCAAGATGATAGCTTAAAGAACCACAATGTATAGGTAATATTGACTTAATAGTATCAGTCTCCTGTAGTGGCAGCACTCATCCTGGTGGTTTTATAGCAGTAGGTAGGAAACTTTTGAAGTTCTGTAAAGGCCAGTGTCCTAGCAAATTCACTCCTAGAAATAATTATTGATTCCTGCATATGAGTCTATGCACACAAAGTTGTCATAGTACATGTCAATACCAGTAAGTCATGAATGCACTTTTTAACAGAAGGCCATACTGAGAACTCACCAGTTCAAGTGACCAAGTTGGTGCAATCAGATATTAAACGTGTTTGTCTTTTTAAATGAGGCAATGAAAGACTTACTAGGCAACGATAATCCTTGCCCTCTGATTCAACAATTTTAAGAACCATTTTTGGGGCAGGTATTTTCCTATTCAATAAAATAATAGAGGAAACTATATTTGAAGTGAAGTCTGATTCAGTCTATCCTTGGCTTGGAGAAGAAGCCTAGCAACAAGGATTTATGCAATATAAAAAAAAATGACTCCTGTCTTGTAGGGAAAGTCATCCCTAGCACAATGTGTGAAGGCTGTGCTGTTATATAACTCCCAGGGAGTTTGTGCTTCAGGTTAATAAAGGTCTCACTGTTAACCCTCTTTTCATTGCTATGTGCCTTAGAGGAATTTTTTTTTACTATTCATTCACCAGGTCCCATCTGGCCCATCCTTCCTGATATGAATGCAAACAGAAGATCCCTTTTCCTTCAATACTTCAAGATGTGTATATTTTGAAGAAACGTTTGTATTTTTAATTATAGCTATGGACTATTTCCCCCTTCTTTATGCCATTTACATTCCATGTAACAAACCACCATAATAATATTCACTATTTTACTTCCTTTGTCGATTATCGGTATTATGATACAATTACTGTGCTCCTTTTTGTCCCTGCCTCAGTGACAGTCAATCTAATCACTGCCACCTGTATCAACCTTGTTTTCTACTAGAGACTTATTATTGTGAAATACAGATACAGTATCTGGAAGTGCAATTGTTGGTTAAACCTTAAAACTTTTGAACAAACAGTAAGATTAGCAATGTAACAGGTGAAAGAATAAATATGTAATTATTTATTATTTGCCAAAAGTTTCCAGGCAGTCACAATGTTTATTTATATTTTCGGTGAGATTGTGGTAGCAGAATTACCTTAACTATTTGAGATCCTTGAGGAGACTCGATAAATTGTGATTTGATTGGCCACTTGGGACCATTTCTCACATAGCATTCTGCTCTAGATTGTTTCGCAATGTGGGCTTGGGGGCTTTCAAATCACAGAAAGATGAAATTGAAAGAAACACAGGCAACATCAGAGTAAAAGCAACAACCCTCTCAAAAATTACCGGCTATTCAAAGTGAAGTCAATGTCTCCCATGAGTTAACAGCTGAGGTGCTTGGAGTGTAGGTGTGCCTGTTGTGAAGGTAAGCCCTGTCTTGATGCATTGATTTATTTGTCTTATAATCAGTATAGATGACACTTTGATAGATAATGTTTCCTCGGTTAAAGCTTATTTAAGCTAGAACCCAAGTAAAAGACGCCACAAACCATCACAGCTTCCAATCTAAACCGCCACTGACCCAGGCTCCTCTGAACCAGTTTTCCAATTTGAGATCTGACAATGACTCAGCCTCCTTTGAGCTCCTCGTCGCTGTTTTGGCCTTTGCCAGTGTACAGAGATCCATGCTGGACTTTGCAATTTAAACAAGATCACAGTACTACAAGTTCCAGTTAGCTTTGGGGCACAGCTATTGCTACCGTCCTAAATCCCCATGCCAGAAAGGCTACTTGTGCAATCCCCAATGGGAAATTAAAGAACACGGTGAATGAACTACAGTGAAGAATTGTTAAGGTGAAGATAGAGACAGTTGAATTCCAAGGAACACAGGCTGAACAGCAAGGGACACAGTGCATCATTGTGATTAAGATCAAGCTCACCTGTGCCAGGCACAAACCAGTCGGCTTTTCCAGGTTTCCATTTCGTCATTATCTTTTTCAAAAGAGTGATGCCTTTCACACAGGGTTTTTGCAATTCATAAAAACTAATACCGAAAAAGCATTCAGTGCCAGCAATGAGTACTACTATTAATTTTAAAATGGCAACACCTATTTTAAAAAGAAAAAGAAGTTAAAGGAGTTACCGTGTATAATATGGGAAAACATAATGTGAAACTCAGACTTCTTGCTCTCATTTAGATACTGTGTAAATGTTTCTTTGTTCCTCATGATGGCTCTTCTCAATCTGAGTAATTCCTTATTCCTTGGCTATTTTTGTTTTCTTTTATTATGATAAGCACCCCTGAATAACCTGGGTTGCTAAATGGCACCCAACTTGGGGCTGTCCCAACCATGGGCCAGGTGGGACACAGAAAAACTTCAACAACAGCTAAATGTGTGTGTGTGTGTGTGTGTGTGTGTGTGTGCATGTACATGAGGCATGTGTGTGTGCATGTACCTGTAAAAGCCAGAAATGTTTTTGTAGATAGGATTTCTTTGTGAACCTGGAGTTCACTGACAGTTATACAAGTTACCAAAGCTTCAGTCGCTCTTTGTCCTTCATGTGTCAAATTAACCTGCTGAAGTCCAAGAAATCTTCCTTTCCCCTCCTATCCCAGCACTGGAATTACAGACATGTATGGTAATGATGCTTTTTATACAGGTCCTGGGATTGAATAACAGATCTTACACATGTATAGCATGCATTTTACCAACTGAATTATATCCCCAGCCTCCAAAACTTTATATAAAGTTCCATAGTAACTATTTTAAGCTATATGGACTGGAAAGAAAATCAAGGATAAAGTGCAGATACTTATATAACAATAACACATTTCCACACATTTTTATTTATGAATTTAAAATAATGGCATTTCAAGTTTTCCCAAAACAAATGTACAGAAGAGACTAATTAAGAAGGGTGTTTTTGTTTACAGGATTGAAGGACAGAATAATTTTCTCCCTAATTGTGGCTCAAGTTAGTTTTACCTATAATCAAATTGATTACTAATGTTCTCTTCTACAAATATCCTTAGTTTGCATGTTGAAGCCATTGCAGACCCAATTTGCTATGGGGCTGTAGTTTGCTGACTGTATCCTTAAAAGATTTAGAAAGCAGAGGAACCAGTCTATGCTGATCAAATGAACATATCTCAGTAGCCTCAAGGGAACTTTAGTCATGAAGGTAAATGCTTCACTGAAGCAGTATCTAACCGTATTTGAGTTGGTGGATGATTTGAGACCATAGTGTGGACCCCCAGTTTCTGAAGGAAGGCTCTAAAATTCATAACTAAGTTTCATTTGTCTTTTCAGACATTTCATGTTTACAAAGTGGTTAGGTAGGGTTGACAAGTTCTTCTTATGGACACATTTACAGATGATAGCCATTTTAGCAGAAAGAAGAAAGTCAGTTTAAGGCAGCACTGAGGGATCCTTATCTAATCTCTACTCTTAGAAGGGAACATGGAAGAGAAATGGACAATATGAAAGAAATTGACCCTTTGCTTTCTTTCTGTTGTATGAAAACACTGAGAAGAGGGGAAGAAAAATCCATAGACAGTCACACAAGCCCTTGTGTAAATAATAAAGTTTGCAATGACATTCTTTAGTAAATATTACTATCGATGAAGGTCAGCATGAACAGGTGTGCAGAAATCTCAGTAGTGGTATGGTGGTTTACTTCTCCTGGTATGCCATGAAGGATGTTCTGTGAGATCCCTGAAGAGAAAGTATGTCTTCCCTCCTGCTGCTTCTGCTGAGGGAAATTCGAAACGTTGGATCAAATGGGGGAGTTAATATAAAGAGAGAGAATCCAAATGAGTCTTCATAGGAACACAAATACTTGAAGGATATTTTTATTACATTTTTAAATTGATATTTTCTTTATTTTTATTTTATGTTTATGAGTGTTTTGCCTGACTACACACCTACACATCCTGTGTTTGCAGTACTCATGGGGTCCAGAAGAGGGCATTGAATCATCTAGAACTGGATTTACAGATGGTTGTGAGCCACATGTTAGTGCTGGAAACTGAAGTTGGCTTCTCCGGAAGAATAAGTGCTCTTACCTGCTGAGCCATTTCTCCATCTCCCACTTGAAGTTTGTAGACTGAGATGGTATCCTTAGAGGAAGGTAACAGAGAGGAACCATTGGAGAGTTAGTTCAAGCATGATAGACTCGACATTTGGATAAACTGATGGCCACACACTTGTAGGAATCAGGACACTGGCCAGCTGTGTCAACTTTGCCTATTCAAGGGGAGGGATATGGAAAAGGAGAGAATGAAGAAAAGTAGTACCTCAGGGGAATTACAGACCCGTAAGTCAGTTATGAAGTTGAGCTCAGGGAATGCATGAGAATTTTTAGCAGAACCCTGGACCTCCATGCAGAATGGGTAAAAATAGGAGCCTATTTGTAGAAAAAAAGAAGAGATGACAGAGGGAACAGATCCATAGGTGACGCAGAGATTGGTGTGAGCACAGGCTGGACCAAGTGCTTTCCATAGAAGTAGGAAAGTAAAAATAATAATAATAATAATAAATAATAATAATACTGGGAAGTAGGCTGAGGTGTGTTGGCTCTGTTGTGTTCATTATACTAAATGTGGATTGGTGTACTCATAAAGAGTACATGAGAAGGAGAAGTATAAGTTTCCCAAATTCCTAGAACATCTTAATATTGTTCACAGTGAAGCTAAAAAGATGGGGTCTGTGGAAAGAGATACGTTACTTGGTTGATACCAACTTTAAAGAGAAAATAATGTACTTTGCAGCACTTTTGACAGATAAGTTTTGGGGATTTAATTTTTATTTCCTCTTTGGAAATAAATTTCATTTCAATTCAGCAGACTTCAGTTCTTAGTGAATATTAAAGCAGTGCATGCCATTGATGAGCATCGAAACAATCCATATTCATTATGATTGATTTTCTCTTTTAGTATATGCTGAAGACCCAGTAAATACTGTGTAATGTTTTAAAGATGAACTTGACATGAATTCTTGAGAGGACGGTTTGAGGAGTTGTATTAATTAGGGCATAATGGTTACTGCTAACGAAGAGGGAGGTGAAATTACTGCAGGAACTTAGAGAAGGCAGTAACTCACTTTTTGTTTTCCTTTATGAATGTCCAACAATGCTTTATTTACCACACAGGTTGCTCTTCAGACAATATACCTAGGAAAATGTATGATAGAGACTTACTTTTTAAGTTGTCTATATCTAACCCCAAATTCAATTTTTCATCTGTAAAATCATGAGCACAATAAATAATATTCTGGATTATATACACCATTGCTGTGGCATTTGTCTGTTTGAATTAGGTACAGAATTTCGTGCTTGGGTTTTATGTATCACCGAATATATCAGATTTTAGCTGTATGAACTGCTCCCACTCAAATCAGTTTGATGAGGGGTAAAACAGGACAGAATACATACATTTCTTAAACATCATTGTGAATAATATGGAAAGGATTAGGTAAGGATAAATTTAGTGATTATGAATATCAGAATACCAGGAGAAGACATTTTAACCCCTTTGTATTGAATCTCACTAAAATAGAATAATTGTCAAAAGATCTAGTTACCATGGTGACACATCTTTTAAGAGCAGGTAACTAAAATCACTCAATTGTAATACCAGAAAATATTGAATACAATTTAACTGGTTTTTTCTTTTTTCTTTTATCATTAACCTTTTTTTAATTATATAAAAGTAGTATAAAATTAAGTTGTAGGTGCTAGAATGAAATTAGAGGGAAAGATTGCATTATGAACCATTCATTACAGTTTGAGAGAAGTGTTCTTTTCTGTGAAATTGTTGCTTTGTTGTTGTATAAAATACTAACGCAATCAGACCATTTAAGAACTAAGACAGTTACTATGGAAAAATGTTCCCTGTAAGCATGCTAATACACACACAAATATATACACATACTTATACAAATTCACATGTACACACACACAAACACATATTCACATATAAAAACTATGCAGACATGTATGCACACACACATACACACTACATAGAAATATACACATAAATACACACATACAGATATTCACACAGACATATAAACACATATACACAGATGTATACATTCACACAGTGCACACATAGATATAAACACAGGTATACATGTGTATACTCACTTGCACTAATAAACGTACACCAATACGCACATAAACACACATATATAAGCATATACATACAAACAAATATACACATACACATATACATGCAGTTTCCACATATTTACACACAAACACTTATGCACACATACACTTATATACATACATACATACATTCATTCACACATAAAAACATATCAACATACATACACACAAATGTTACCTACACAGTTATGCATTCACAAAATCACACAATACATACACAGGCACACAAGTACAATAATAAAAACATACATATACATAAACACATAAGTTCACACATGTACACACTGACACATGCACACACATACACACCTATACATATAAATATGCACTGAGACACACACAGTCACACACACACACTCAAACACTGAATGTTTTTCTATATACAACTTGTTTTGTAACATTCTATGTTGGATCTTGCAGTGGTCTGAATGAGAATGACGCTCATTGGCCTTCATGAATGCTTGGCCCCCGGCTGATGGAACTATTTGGGAAAGATTAGGAGATTTGATCTTGTTGGAGGAGGCATGTCACTGGGATGGGCTGTGAGATTAAAGTGTTGCAGATTTAGTAAGGTCGAGAAGCACTGCTTTTGTAAGAGATGGGGGTAGAGCTAGCAGCAGAATCTTCTTTAGAACTATAGTCACATCAGTCTATGAAGAACATTCCTTAGCACAGCAAGAGTGAGAAGCAGAAAGAAACACACAGTTCCTGAAAAATAAAAGCTGTGCTCTGACAGCCTTCACTGTCCTCCAGATCTAACATTCTGTCCTTGATTCCTTTTCTCTGCACTCAGTTGCATTGGCTAAGAACTACTATGTAGACCAGTTGGCCTCAAACTCATGGAGATCCAATACCTCTACCTCCCAAGTACTGGGAGTGTTCTTAGATTTTAAAGAGCACTTGAGAAAGCCTGATGTATCAATTATGCCATGGCCATTAATGTCATCCTTGTTAAGCTCACTTTGGGTAGTCATATTGGTGAGACTTTATGGGTGTAGATTCTGATGTTACAAGGGGACACAACATCACAGCAAACTTCCTGATGATACAAATATGAAGACATCTCTTCTCTCCACAGTACTACATATTTGGAGTTTGTTTGTTTCAGAAAATTATAGTTCTTTGAGGATTATTATTAACTTTCTTCATAGGACACTAATGTCTGCTGGTATAGAGAGAATGTCAGTCTTACATAGGTAAATTAAGGAGAGTCATGCACATGGGAGATATGTAACAAAGTCATTCAGAATCAATCACAGGTATGGATGTGTGTGTGCATATACATGTGTGTAACTTGTATCTACCATGTATCTACATATACCATCTTTCTATCTGTGTATCTATCAGTGTGCCATATATATATATGTATATATATATGTATATATATATATATATATAATTTGATGTATTATTTGTGGTAAATCTGGGGCAGTGCAGATCAACATACATGACTATGTGACTGTTATATGGAAGCCAGAATATTTTCAGTGATTGTCCACACTGTTTCATTTCTATTTTGAGGTTAGCATTTTCTTGAGAAATGTAAACTAAATTACCCATTAGATTTTGCATCCCACCCTTGAGAACTAATGACAAGCAATTAAATAGTATATTCTGCCATAGGAGCCTTGAGGTTATAAATTGTTGCTTAAGGGTGTTTTGACAACTTATTTGTTTCCTAGGATTCAGGAACCAAGTTATTTTTTTTTATATTCATGGTTCTTTCTATAAAACATTTAGCCTTTGGTTAAAATTGTGATTCCAGACATAGACTGTATGTTCCACAATAACAGCATGCAGCTAATGTTCTGAGCTAAGCTGAACTTCAGGGAATAAATGTGTTCATCAACTGAAAAGTTTTCCTCTGTGAAGTCCTGGACAATTCAATTTATACATGCCTGATATTTATTTCCTTCTTTGTTTTTTTTATGAGTTTTTCTTTTTTAAAATTTTGGTGTTGCTAACTATTCCCAGCTCCTTGTATATGCTAGACAAACACGGTCCCACTGAGCTGTGTTCTCCAGCCCTGTCTTGTTTTGTTTTGTTTGTTTTTAAAATAGGTCTCATTCTGTAATGCAGCTTGACTTTGCATGAACTCTAAGAAATCTACCTGTTGGCTTTCCCTTGATCGTCCTTGAACCTGTAAGAAAGGGTACTTTCTCCCTTTTCTGAATGTTCTTTTCAATCACAGATTAAGAATAAGTTCTGTGACTCCCTAGGACAACTGTTGGAATCATGCCATTGACATTTCTTTACTAGTTTTCCTGTGTTTTTCTTTAATAGTGGAATTGGATCTGGCAATGGCCACAAGTTAGCCTGTTTTAAGGCTTAAAAGTGATGTTACTTAGGTTAGAGAAGCTTTTTGAAAGAAAAAAAAGTAGATATTTTTCTCCAAGTTAAATTGGTGTCATTTTTTTAACAGTGAAATGATAGGGCATTCTCATGTCATCTATATCAACAGTTTCTTAATTATGTTAATAAACTCTTAATTTTGGTATAGTTCTATAGTTATGGAAAATTGACAAAGATACCACAGAAAATTCTTGTCTATGTAGTCACTACTACTGGGTTAGCGTTTTGGCATATTTCTTTACTTGACACATTGGAAAATATTAAAAAACAATAATCATTATTTAAGTGATAACCAACATCAATTGTTTAATATTTACGGAACTGAATGGTTCTTTGTACATGTGCCTGTTGTTCTGCCAATCTTTCTCTTCTGCTCTGTGATCCAATTTAAGAAGTGGCATTCAATTAGTCCCCAGATCCCATGCATGAACACAACAGAATAAAACGTGGAGTGATAGTGATTACCTGAAAGACTGATGGAAGATGTCATTGAGAACATCACTGATGAGAAGAGGTACACAGTTCATATGCACCCACTGCAGTGTCTGTACCTAGTGTTGAAAAGCCTTCTGTTTGGAGGTAGATCGATCTTTGCTTATTCACATTATTTCTTGCCTTTGTGTAGATGCCTAAGTCTGTTTATATCACTTGCACTTAATATTTATGGATTCAAGATTAGAGATAATTTAGATGATCATTAGGAGTAATTATACAACCTCAAAGTTTAATTGCTGTGTTTTTACTTATAAATTATGCACTCATTTTTTTAAAAGGAGAGTAAAACTTTTCATAGCATTATTACATTTTCTACCTATTAGCAATTACTCATTTGATTCTAATATATCTCAAACTTATTTTCATTAAAATCTGTGGACTGAAATAAAACCCACTTTTTTTTTTTTTTGGTTTTTCGAGACAGGGTTTCTCTGTGTAGCTTTGCACCTTTCCTGGAACTCACTTGTTAGCCCAGGCTGGCCTCGAACTCACAGAGATCCGCCTGCCTCTGCCTCCCGAGCACTGGGATTAAAGGTGTGCGCCACCACCACCCGGCCCCCACTTTTTTTTTTTTAGTTGCATAGATTCATCTTGCATGAAAATCTTAAAAAGTTGACTGTTTCCTATATAGCAAAAAAATTTCTGCTGGAAAAAAATTTTAAATATGTCAAAGCTATTAAAACTTGATCAAAATTACTCTAAACATGTTTAAAACCTACTCTTAGATTCAGGAGTGCTGTGTAGCAGTGGTGACAGTCATAAGACAATTATTTTTTTTCTGAATGAAAAAGTTTCATGAGTCTGC
The DNA here is from genome assembly GCA_902168405.1 of Peromyscus aztecus. Taxonomy (NCBI): domain Eukaryota; kingdom Metazoa; phylum Chordata; class Mammalia; order Rodentia; family Cricetidae; genus Peromyscus; species Peromyscus aztecus. Next base: position 839 of record CABHPQ010164986.1, on the reverse strand, counting down.
TGTTGACTTTTACTTGAGGGCTTTTGGATCAAAGTAGATCAGGAGCATGCTTCATTTTTTGTTCACTTAGAAGTCATTCATTTACTCTCAAAGATTGCCATGTGAACAGGATGTTTCTATGTTGGAGTTTACCTTTGTAGTAATCGATTTATAGCAGAATATATTCTTTCAGTTGGATACGCTTCTGGCAAGTTTTATCTACATTTACAAGATAAAATGTCAGCGAGAGTAGAGAAGTGATTAAAAGAACATTGTTTTTATCAGCACTGTCTACAAGACAGAGTTGCCTGGCTTGAGTGTGCCTTTGCAGTGGGTGGACTGTTTTGTGTTTTTTAGAATACATGACCAACAGCAACAATGCATGATTAAAAGGCTATCAGTATGAGGGTGAGCAGAGCTGAGTTCTACATTATGTTAACTGTGAGAATTTTAGCTTTACATTTGCCCTCCGAGGGTTTCAAATGTGACATGAGAAGTTGAGACAAGAACCTCTAATGGAGAGAGACTAAGGAGTGTATTGCTTTACAGACTGATGACTTGGATGATTATTATTATTATTGTTATTATTATTATTATTATTTGTCACTGTCATGTATAGTTTCTAGTCTGTGCCAGTCAAACTGTGAAGATATCTGGGATAATTAATTGATGGGCTTTTGTAATACTTTCTGGCCATTGTGGAAGCAAAGATCTAGACCAAAGGTGACAGGTTCAGATGTCTGGAGTTTTGTGTCAACTACAGAAATGATCGTAGAAAGAGAAACTAGGTGCCCCAGCCTGCACATGCCCTTTTTGAGGGGACACCTGTTGACTCCACAGATCAATGTTAGATCTTCTGA
>CABHPQ010164985.1:0-43920 GCA_902168405.1 Peromyscus aztecus | reverse complement strand
TGTGTGTGTGTGTGTGTGTGTGTGTGTGTGTGTGTGTGTGTGTGTGTAGCAGGAATCTTAACAGTTCTTATTAATAAAATCAAACCTCAGCCAGGTATTGGGGTGAACACTGGAAGATCAGAGAGACAGAACAAGCCACAGCTAACCTCACCTGGCAAACTTCTCAGCTGGTCTTGCTTCCTCAGACTGGAAGCCTCTATGTCCTCATATCCGAATGACTCTCAGCTGAACTGCTGCTAGAAGCCTGAATGCTTAACCAGCCCAAATTCTTCTCCAGGCCAAATGCCTCAGAGTTTCTTCATGCCTTATATACCTTTCTGCTCTCTACCACCACTCCCTGGGATTAAAGGCTGGTTTACTGGGATTTAAAGGTGTGTGTCACCATGCCTGGCCGTTTCCAATGTGGCCTTGAACTCACAGAGATCCAGAGGGATTTCTGTCTCTGGAATGCTAGGATTAAAGGCGTATGCTACCACTGCCTATCCTCATGTTTAATATTGTGGCTGTTCTGTCTCTGACCCCAGATAAGTTTATTAAGGTACACACTATTTTGGGGAACACAATACCACCACATGTGTGTGTGTATAGAGACAGAGAGGCAGACAGAGAATGTGTGTATTTGGATGTATGCATACTCCAACACACACGTGGCTGTCAGAAGACAGTTTCAAGTACTTGTCCTCATCTTCCCCCTTATTTGAGACAGGGTCTTCTTGCTCTCTGCTGCACACCTCAGGCTAGCTTGGCTGTCAAGGAAGTGAGATGTGGGTTATACAGTTTTCTGGGAAGTACCAAGAACAAGTCCAAGTTCAAATAGGAGTGTGCTCTGTTAGAAGAATTGCAAGAGGCATTTGTAAGTTGAGCTAAGTGAGCAAGGATGAAGGAAGTAGATGAGCTGTGAGAGGAGATGGAGGTGGGGATGCCAATTAGGCATCTGGGTCATTGACTGTGTGACCTCAGTGTGGTTCAGCCACTGGAGGGTACTGAGTACGCGGATTTAGCCTCTCTCTTTCAAGAATCATTCTGGTAGTTGGATTAGGTATACATGAAAGAAGACAGTGGTCAAATTCAGAAATGCAAGCATGGAGTTCCTGAAATAGCCCTGGCAAGCAATAGTATGGCCTTGGAGCTTGAAGGCGGGTCAGATTCTCAATATACTTCAGAGTGATCTCATAGGGTTTACCACATAGGATGTGAAAGTCAGGAAGATGGTAAATGGTGAACTTTGGGGGCCTAAAGTTTCAATTAATACATTCATTAATATTACTGTACATTTCTTAGAGTTTATGAGGCAAGATAGCTGAAGCCTGAGGGAAAAATAAAATAAATAAGACAAATAAGTGAGGAGGCAGAAGGAGAAAGTCCCAGCCTTGCTTACATGTGCTTACAAACAGAGAAGTCAGCTTGGTCCTCCAAAGGCCAACTGGGTTTGTCACACATCACCCAACAGCCCCTGGTACCCGCAGACACCTTTCAGGCCTACAGTCCGACTTACCCACTACCCAGACTGACCTGTCCAATGTTGGTTTCCAGTGACTCCTTGTTAACTAGAACTTTCTGAGTCTGTTTCTGCCAAGACCAATAAATAACCAGCTGCAAAACTTTATGTTAATGTTACAGGTGTTCCTTGATGGTGACGCCTTGCAAATTAAACCACTGATATATTCATTCAGCCAGAAAATGTTTACTGAGTACCTACTGTATGCCAGACACATTACTGAACAATGGTAATAAAAGCAATGGCCAAGTTCAAAATCCATGTGTTAATATAGAGAAAATACTGGAAAATAAATAAAATATAGAATATGTTGGGTAATAAAAGGATGAGAAGGAAAACATGAACTCAAGAAGGGGAATAGGATGAGGGTGATAGTTTTAATTTTATATAAATTGCATCTTGGACACTCGAGGTATCATAAACTAGTATTCTACTTTTAAAATGATAAATGTGGTGCAAATACGAAAGTCTTCCTCACTTGAAGTTAAAACATTTGCCTCCAGAGAAGGTTAACAGGAATGTTAATTCTCCTCTCTCCAGATCTCTTTCTTTAAAAGGAACTGTCTTTTATATTAAAACACAAGGACAGTAGCCTTTGGAAAGGATGTGCACTCTAATTAAAATGGAGAGATTAGCTGCCCCAGAATATTTGCCAAGCCTAGGAAGGTAATTTAATGAAGTGTATACAATTTTATCTGGCTTTAATTTTTAATGAGATAATTTATAATGTGTGCCTATTTCTCTCCTATACCTGCATTGGCCTAATGGTGAACCTGTTTACAAGGCCCGGAGTGGAGCAGGGTTTGGTACCATTGGTCAGTACTAGAGCATCATGCTGCCTTTCAGACCGCTTTAGCTCTAGTAGGTTGGTGCCCAGTTTGAGACTCTGAAGGTAGTACGGTTCTGAAAAGGAAAAATTGTATTGAGGTTGGTTAGTCCCTTTGTTGGTTAGTCCTTTTGTTGATTAGTCCCTAGTTGGTTAGTCCCTTTGTTGGTTAGTCCCTTTGTTGATTAGTCCCTAGTTGGTTAGTCCCTTTGTTGGTTAGTCCTTTTGTTGATTAGTTCCTTTGTTGATTAGTCCCTAGTTGGTTAGTCCCTTTGTTGATTAGTCCCTAGTTGATTAGTCCCTTTGTTGATTAGCCCTTAGTTGGTTAGTCCCTTTGTTGATTAGTCCCTTTGTTGGTTAGTCCCTTTGTTGGTTAGTCCTTTTGTTGATTAGTCCCTTTGTTGATTACTCCCTAGTTGGTTAGTCCCTTTGTTGGTTAGTCCCTTTGTTGGTTAGTCCCTCATTGGTTAGTCCCTTTGTTGATTAGTCCTTAGTTGGTTAGTCTCTTTGTTGATTAGTCCCTTTGTTGATTAGTCCTTAGTTGATTAGTCCCTTTGTTGGTTAGTCCTTTTGTTGATTAGTCCCTTTGTTGATTAGTCCCTAGTTGGTTAGTCCCTTTGTTGATTAGTCCCTAGTTGATTAGTCCCTTTGTTGATTAGTCCTTAGTTGGTTAGTCCCTAGTTGATTAGTCCCTTTGTTGATTAGTCCTTAGTTGGTTAGTCCCTTTGTTGATTAGTCCCTTTGTTGGTTAGTCCCTTTGTTGATTAGTCCCTTTGTTGATTAGTCCCTAGTTGGTTAGTCCCTTTGTTGATTAGTCCCTAGTTGGTTAGTCCCTTTGTTGGTTAGTCTTAGCTGGTTAATCCCTAGTTGGTTAGTCCTTTTGTTGGTTAGTCCCTAGCTCATTATTCCCTTTATTAGTTAGTCTCTTTGTTGTTTCCTGCATCTAACCCATAAATACCCACAGTACATTGGTATCCAAGGCTTTGCATGTTTGAATAAAAGATAGTATAGTTTATATGATAGTAAACACCATGTGATGTGAACTGTGCCACAAAAATTATAGAATATTAATTACCATTTGGATTTTCCATTTCTTTCAAACACACATCATGGATGGGTTTTCTAGTCAACTGAGAGCAGGCATAGATGGGTATCTTGCTTCGACTTACAAAGTAGAATGGGAAAGGCAGCATAGTATTAAGACTTTTTTTCAATATATATTTTACTTACGTGTATAAATTACACAATTCCACATTGCATACACCATTCACTGATCAAATCCAATTTCATTTAGCCCTATCCTTTCTATTAATAACCATGACACAATTATAGCTTCAAGTAGAGTAACTCTAGCTTCTGCACGTGAGATAGATTTCATCCCTGTTTTTCTGGTTAGTTTGCTTCACATAATGTGAAGACTCCAGTTGATTTTGCTGCAAATGACAGGATTCTGCGAGTGTACCTAGGCCACATGGTCTTTATTAATTTCTCTATAGAGGAGCACTCAGGCCAGCTCTTCATCCCAGCCCAATAGACACGAGCATCCAGGTATCTTTTAAGTATATTGTTTCCTTTGCTTTGACCATCCGTTCGTGTGGTGTGTCTGTGTTGCATTGTTAAGAAGCAATTGTACCTGATAAGATACATTGCTATCATCAGCACATGAAAACTGGGTTTTCTCCATGCTCTCACCAGCATGCTTGTTTTGTTTGAGTCTCCTAAGTACAGTGATATTGCATTAATTTCTCCTAGAATGACTATTAACCCAGATAGGGCACCCATGACAGATCAGGGAAATGATTCGATCCAGGGCCAGCTTGTGAGCCAATGAGTTTACTTAAAGAAGCATTGCTAAGTCACAGGAGCATGAGTGAGCCCCAATCAGCTGCAGCACGGAGAAGTCACATCCCAGAATGAGTGACTACCTCCCAAAAGCTGAATAAATAGAGTCCCTGCTTCAGTTAGCAGTCTCTTCCCTGCACGCTTTAGTGTTTAGTATCTCCCAAGACCACAGGCAGCGAAACAGAATTACATGCATCTAGCAGGGGCTGTGAGGGGAGGGGAGTGGCTAGCATTCCAGCTGAGGGTCTAGTGACTCTTCCCGCACCCTCCTCCTTTAAGGGAACATCTACTGGGTCTTCCACAGGTAGCCACAGCCACTCTGATTAAGACAGTAACAGCCATGCTATGCCCAGAGGACAGTGATCCACAGCTAATATAGTTTCAATTTACATTTTCCTGATGGTTAATGAATGGGAATTTTTATTTGCATGTATTTATTGGCCATTTGTATTTCTTCCTCAGAATCAGGTCAGCTCAGATCATTTGCTATTTTATTTTTCAGTACATTACTTATCTTCTAGCCATTTTTTCACAGCTTGATGGATTCTGGATATTAATCTCCTGTCTGATGAAGTTGCAAACACCTTATCTACTTCTGAGGGTTGTCTGTTATTCCACGGACCGTTTCCTTTGCTGTACAGAAGGTCCTTTTAGTTAGATGTAATCCTATTTGTCAACTTTGCTTTTGTTTCCTATAGTGTGTGTGTGTGTGTGTGTGTGTGTGTGTGTGCGCGCGCGCGCGTGCGCGCGCGCACGTGCGCAGATAATTATTATCTGGGATAGTATCTTAAAGTATTTCTGCTAAGTTTTCACCAACCTAAATCTTGCATTTGTGTTTTGGGTCCACTTTGGGTTGACTTTTGTACAGGGTAAGAGATCAGGCTTGAATTCCCTATCTGCATGTGCCTATCCAGATTTCTCAGCATCCCTTGCTGAAGTAGCTGCCTTTTCCTAATTATTTTTTGGAGGGGCAACTTTGACTCCCTAGGAAGGGTTTGTTCTGGAAACCTCTCTCCACTGATCCTCCTGTTTGCTTTGGCTCTCATGCTTTCTTGGTTACTGTGGCTCCACTGTGGGAACTGAGGTCAGGAGTTTTTATTTTGATGCCAATAGGTCTGATGGTTGTGTTCAAGATTTCTTTGGCCATTGGGAGGGGATTGGACCAATAATCCTATTCATATGGATTTTACGGTTGTTGTTTTTTTTTTCTCGTTCTGTAAAGAATGCCACTAGTATTTCCACAGGGATTTCACTGAGTTTCCTCAGGTAGTTGGGGTGTTTTGCCAGCATTCATTGTCTACCTCATGAGCACAGGAGGTCATTCCTTCATCAGTATTCTGTAGTTTTCACTTGAGATAGAAGGTTTTTACTTGTGTGGTACAGCTTATACCTAGGCGTTTGCATTCATTTGTAGGTAAGTGAATAGGTGTTTGCTTTTGTTTGTAGATAAGTGAATAGGTGTTTGCATTCGTTTGTAGACAAGTGAATAGGGTTGCTTTCATGCCTTCCTTCCCTGCAGATCCATTATTGCTATGTGCAGAAGGTAACTAACTTTTGTATTTTCACTATGTTATTGTTACTTTAATAAATTCATTTATCAATCCAAGTATTCTTTCAGTGGATCCTTTAAAATGTACGTGGAGGCGGAGGGTATCTGTAATCAAGGATATGTCTTATATTCCTTTTTCTTGTCTGATTGCTCTGGTAAAGACTTGAGTGATATATTGAATTTAAAAAAAAAAAAAAAAAAAAAAAAAAAAAAAAAAGGAGAGTCCTGAGATGGGAATATGAGGGTTTCTGAGCAGGGAGCTGACCAAACATAAATAATAGCTTCCTTCTCAAGATGGTCCTGGCTCCGACATGCCGGAGGTGATCTGAAATCCTGTAAGGACTGTGAAACTTACCAGCAGATACTTGAATTAGTTGCTGTTCTTGTTGCTAGGGCAAAACACCCAACAAAATCAAATTAAGGAAGGGTTTGCTTTAGCTCCGAATCAGAGGGGATTTGGCCCATCGTGGTTGGGAAGGGACAGTGGTAATAACTTGAGGCAGCTAGTGCATCATGTCCGAGGACAGAAAGCAGAGAGATGAGTGTTGATTCTCCTATAACTTCTTTCTTTCTAAACAACCTGGCACCCCAGTGTGCGGGGCGGTACAGTCCACATTTAGGACAAGTCTTCCCACTTCAATGAACCCACTCAAGAAAACTGCTCACAGATATGCCCAGAAGTTCATCTTAGATTGACTCTGTACCCTGTCAAGTTGACAAATCAATATTAACTGCCACATCTGTACTGGTAGAATTCTCTGGAACGCTTTCACTCCATCCCTGCAGAGGGGAGTCTGCTCCTTCCCCAGCTGTGGGACTGCAGTGGAAGATTCTCTGGGGTTACTGAAGGGCCAAGCCTCTGCTCCAGGATTCACTCACCTGAAAATGCCAGCATACACCAAGTTCCTTTGGTTTTTCCTGGAGTGTTGGGTATCTTTATTCAACCTTCTTCCAGAGAAGATTTAAACACTGTGTAGGATTGATTCCCTCTGTAACCTTTTCCCAAAGCTGGGCCTCATGGAATCATGGGGCAATGCAGATCATCCTGGATCCCAAAATAAACAGAAGTAGCTGAGGACTAGAGTGGACATATAGCATAAGAGTTTTCAAAGTCTTGCTCTGTTAGAGGAATTTTGATGACTGCATCATACACAAGCGTGCTGACAAACTGGAGGCTTAGCCTCAGTGCGCCCCCCCCCCACCCCAAGTCAGTGATTTCATCTTCAGCCTAATTGTTGCTCCCTTGTTGTCTCCAGATCAGGAGCTAGGATTGCACTTGTTAGAATCCAAGTTACAGTGTAGACTGGGAAGATTTCCACTTGTAGCTTTAACCCCTGTGTGGATGGAAATGACCTTGCTCTTGCTTTTAAAGCTATGTGGGCACACAGCCAACAAAAGATGAGGATCTTTGTAAAAATAGCATTAACTAAATGGAGTTGCTAAAGTGAAAATCATTAAATATTGACCGATTCTCTGGGTGGTTGCGTTCATTCTGTCATGTTTTACTGTCTGAGCAGGCCCACGTAAGCTCAGTCATGGTGGGAGCCCAGGTCAGTGAGATGGTGTCTAGTGCATCTCACGGATTCTCAGTGTGTACTACATGAATTGACTAAGGCAACATCACCATGTTCCCTCAGCAGCGTTGTGGCTCCACTTGTCTTCTGTCTCGTCTGAATGTCACCCCCACTGTTGCTAAGTCAGTCACTGTGTTCAGATACTACTTTTGCCTGTTTAGGTGACTTGGGCTGCAGACAATTAAATATTTGTATGTGACACAATGATCAGCTCAGCAATTTGGGACTGACATCGTTCAACTGAAACCTACGATGAGGCATTTCTGCCAAGAGAGCACGTGATTGGCTCTAGGATGACTCCAAAGGGGCTTGTGCCACAGGTTTGGACCTCAAGGGAATGACGTTATTAGGCAGTAGTGGAAAAGTCAGGGGATCGGACCCAGTTGGAAGTCAGTCACTGGTAGGAATATCCCTTCAGAGGACACATTTCATTATTTGCCTCCTAGTCCCTGTCCATATCTCTTACTCTTCTTGGTCATGAAATGAACACTTCTCTACCATTCTATCCTTCTGCCTTGCTGTGGGACTAATATCAATGGAGCCCATTGTCTTGGGGTTTCTATTGCTGTGAAGAGACACCATGACCACAGCAACTCTTAGAAGGAAAACATTTCATTGGAGTGTCCCACTTACAATTTCAGAAGTTCAGTCCGTATCATCATTGCGGGGAGCATGGCAGTGGGCATGCAGACATGGTGCTGGTTACATCTGGATCAGAAGGAAACAGGAAGTGGACTCAGTGTTACACTGAGGGAAGCTTGAGCAAAAGAGATGTCAAAGCCCACAGTGACACACTTCCTCTGACAAGGCCATCTCTACTCCAACAAAGACACACCTCCTAATAGTGCCACTCCTTATGAGTTGACAGGGGCCAATGACATTCAAACTACCATACTCATCAAGCGCAACCAACACCTCTGAAATCTGGAATCAAGATTCGTTTTCTTCCTGTAAGTTAGTTTTCTTCGGTATTTTGTCCCAGTGACTAAACGGTAACAACACAGTAAGGAAAGCGTGGTTTCTTCTCCATTTAAAAGACAGTCTTGAACTTTTGATGTAATGAGGTGGAATCTCCTTCTGTAAAAACATCGCTGCTGCTGATGGGTATGCCAAAAAAAATGTTTAATGCTACTGCAACATGGTCACAGCTGACAGAAATTAACAAGGATCCCTTAATATCTTCTAATTATAAGTTCATGTTCACATTTTTCTTTCTTTTAAAAATCTTTTTTAGATTTGTTTATTTTATTTGATGTGTGAGAGTGTTTTTCCTGCATGTAACTATGTGTCCAGTACATGTCTGCTGGCCACAAAGGTCATGGTGTATTGCATTCCCTGGAAGTAGAGTTACAGTTGTGAGCTGCCACATGGGTGCTGGGAATCGAACCTAGGTTCCCTGCAAGAACAAGTGCTCTCAACTGCTGGACCATCTCTCCAGCCCCCACATCTTTTCTTTCTTGTCTCCATGTCTCTCTGCATTTGGTTTGTGGGAATCAGAATCCAAATGAGGGACGTGGCATTTGGCAGATTGCCCGTATCCTGGATCTGACTGATTATTTTCTCACGCTATTATTTTATTTATTCCTCTATCTGCCTAATTTCCTGTGGGCAGCCTGTTAAACCCAGAGACTTGGTTAATTTTTTTTTCATTCAAGATCTTTCCGGGTAGGGCTGTGTGTCTCTTCTTGCATTACAGCAGGACGCACGTGGTTTGTGGTTATTCCTCTTTCAGTGATGTTAAGACTGATCAAGGGTGCTGTTGACTGAAATGGGTAGTAGGATCTGGGTTGCTAAAGATATTCCTGCCTAGCTAGTGGCTCAATTTCATGGGCAGTTTTGGCTATCTGTCTAGGGGGAGGTCAGATTACAGTTGCTGATGAATAGCCACTAAACCTCCTGACTACACACAGGAAGCATGGACGTTTCTGGTTTTATCAGAACCATGTAAAACTCTGCATTGGTGATGACATTTTATATTTCATCGCAGATGCAGTGGATCTGGAAGGTGAGACACTGTATACAAGCTGTCCCGTCATTCCATCACTAACATGAACTTAACCTCTGAAAGCAGATTGAAATCTGGGGCAAGTTCAGGCAAGGCCAGAATGAAATCATATACTTTGAAGAACCTGTGTTATATATGAAGTTGTTGAACTCTGCACTTTAGACTCTAGTTTGAGAAAAATGACATTTGAAGCTTTGCGCCAAGTCCACGCGACCGATGCTTAAAGATCCTAAAAACAAAACCTGGGTAAAGGAAAAGTAAATAAACAACATAACAGCTGCCTGTAGCAGCCATTGCCTGCGAGAGTCTAGGGGCTTCGGGGATGTCAGCAAAGTCTATGAAGATGAAATTGAAATCATCTGGTGTTCCCACCCAGATCAGTTTCAGGAAAACCTTGAAGTAGCCCAGTCCAGCCGTCAAAGTAAATTTGTAAGAATTCCATTAGAGAGTATCTAAATGCCTGGCCACAGTTTCTCATCAACAGTGCTGCTAACACGGCTCCTGAACATCACTGTTTATGGTAGGAGCCTGGGCTATGCACAGGAGGACTTCAGCAGCATACGTGGCCTCCATGCACTAGATGCCAGCAGCAAAATTCTCCAATTTGTACAAACCAGAGATGTAGCCAGGCTTCACCAAATGCCTGTGGGAGGAGGGGAGAAGTCAGTCTCAGCATAGGCAGCAGGACTTGGCAAACTCTTTCTGAAACTGCCCAGACCTGACTCTCTCCCAATTTCAGTCCCTAGTGGAATCATGACAGAGATAGGCACCAGGAGCCTGCCCGTAGAATCACTGGAAAGATGAGACTCTGAAGTCATAATCCCAGGGGATAAATTTCAGATCTGTTAGTGGAAGATCTTCTCTACTGGAAGATGGATCTACTGAAAATTTGGGGTGTCTCTTCCTGGGACCCATGCATGCTGAAGAAGTGCAGCCTGGGTCCTATTCTCTGCCTGGTGAGAACAGTTTGGTAACTGTCACCATGGTGACCATCGTGCTTCCTTTCAGCCATCATGACTGAGTCTCTCAGGTATGACCCAGAGCCAGTCAGTGGTGGCTGTTGATTACTAAGTGACTTCTGAAGCCAGAGGTAAAAATTGACTAACTGGAAGCAGAGGGAGCTTGAGAAAGCACTGGAGATTTCCTCCAGCCTTATTAACTTCTGACTCTGTGATGCCAGTCTGGGCATCTCATATAATTGCTAGTTATCCAATTATAGAGCCTGTCCTTTTTTGGTTGGATTATTTTCATGAAGCAAAGTATCTTCAAGGTTTACCAAACTGCAGTGTGTGTCAGCGGTTGCTTCCTTTGAGCCTGAACAAACAACACTTCCTTGTTTGCCCAGACCACATTTTCTTTGTCCTTTCTTGTATCAGTAAGTCTTGGGTTCCTTCCACCTCTTGACTCCCGGGGAGTCACACTGCTATGAACGTGATTGGAGAAACACCCATCCAGTTCTCTGCCTTTGCTTTTTCTAGGTACCCACACTGAAGAGCAAACCCACTGGATCATAGAATAATTCAATACTCAATTCTCCAAGAAAGCCTCCATGTGGCAGCTGTGCCCTGTTCTGTTCCCACCAATGATACCTAACAGGTCCAATTTCACCACATCATCACCAGCACTTGCTTTCTGGTGTTGGAGGGTTCCACTGTGTTTAAAATAATAGCCATCCTAATGGGCATGACGTGGTGTCTCTCAGGTCTGACTTGAAGTTTCCTGATTAGTAGAGTTTGAGCATCTTTTCACATATTGGTTGGCGATCTGTATGTCCTCCTTGGTGATATGACTAGTTAAGTTTTTGTTATGTGTTTTGAGTCATGAGCTATTTTAACTCTATGAATTTTTTTCTAAGTGGTTTTGGACAAGGTTGTGTGTTTTGTTGTTGTTGTTTGTTTGTTTTATTTAATTATGTTATATGTGTGGATGTTTTCTTCTCTGCATGTATGTCTGTGTACCATGTGTGTGCAGTGCCTACAGAGGCCAGTAGAAGGCATTGAGTTCCCCTGGAACTGGAGTTACAGGTGGTTCCGAGCTGCCATGTGGGTGCTGGGAATTTAACCTGGGTCCTCTAGAGGAGCAGCCAGTACTCTCAAGCTCTGAACAGGCTCTCCAGCCTTTGTCTTTGTTTGTTGTGGTTTTACTGTTTTTGGCTACAGCAATCACGGTTGGTGAATTAATATTTTAATTTTTGTTGGTTTTTTAAAACCTTTCTGAGCTATAATTTCCTCAACCGCAAAATGATAAGAGTGAAGTGAGGGGAGGGTAAATAAAATTACTTCCTGTGTAGAATACAACGGATCTGTTATTTCTTGTGTACTAAGAGGATTTGATTGCTCTGCTGTCAATCCATCTGAAGACACAGGGATGTTAGTCACAGCAAAATTAGTGAAATGCTGCCATGACAGACACATAGCTTTCAAATGGCCAGAGTGATAGAAGAGCCCATCTCTGATCCCCCTTGACAAAAGGTATTTGCTCTACTTCTCACTCGAAAAGGAAACAAAACCAAAAGAGTAAGAGTCAGGAGCTGAACTACCTTTCGTCAGAGATTTAAGATCAGGGGGACAGTAAGAGAGTGCGCCACTGGGAGTTGACTCTAAGGCCCCAGGCAAATACCAAATGCACACTTCATGTGGTAGCCTTGCTATTTATTTATTTGTTTGTTTGTTTATTCTGTGTCTTTCACATCATGTGTCTTGATCCCAACTTCAAATACATCTTCCACCCCTGCACCCCCTGCAGTAAAATAAATTCAAGAGAAAAAGGAAGACAATAAAACTAGTAAAATAAAAAAGGGAAGGAATTAAAAATCTTATCGTGGAAACTGCAGTACCACCCAACAAGTCACACTGTATACCCCTTTGTCCATACATCTCTACTTGTAAGTGTCCACTGCAAGGAATCATTGATCTGGTTTGAGGCCCCTGGTCTCCACTACACATTCTCGATGCTGGGCCCCCACTAGGACTCTTCCTGCTGCTGCCCTGTGTTGTGGAGATCCTGCAGCTTTGGGTCTATGGGTCAGGTCCCTTCGTTTGCTCCCACAGATGGGGTGGATGTTGGGGCAGGCCAATTCATAACCCTGAGTCTGGGCCTGGGCAGCTGTAGGGTTGGTCCACCAGATGGGAAATGGGGACAGCTCTCCTATGGTCACAGTTTCAGGGCTGGCTCTCCTATGCCTATGCTAACAGTGTTGGCTCCATTGTGCCACCCTGGTGAGGTGCAGGGCCTAATCTCCTGAATGTCGTAGCTGGTGGGGGTTACAGATAGCTCTCTCATACTTATGACCACAAGGCCAGCTCTCCCACCTGCCCCAGGTGTTGATGGCCAGTGGGGGAGTGTAGTCAGAAGTTTTCTTTAGTCCTGCCAGCCCTGCAGTCCTGCAGCCACTTATAAAATAATCACTCAGAAGCTTATATTAATTATAACTGCTTGGCTATTAGCTCAGGCTTATTACCGACTAACTCTTGCATTTAAATTAACCTATAATTTTTATTTATGTTTAGCCATGTGGCTTTGTACCTTTTCTCAGCTTTGTCTTGTCATTTTGTTTCCTCTGTGTCTGGATGATGACTCCTGACTCAGTTTTCCTCTGCTCAGAATTCTCCTCGTCTGATTATCCCACCTATACATTTTGCCTGGCTACTGGCAAATCAGCATTTTATTTATCAACCAATCAGAGCAACACACATTTATAGCATACAGAATGACATTCCACAGCAGTTCCCCTTTTCTATCTAATAAAAAAGGAAGGTTTTAACTTTAACATAGTAAAATTACATATAATAGAACAGTTATCAAGCAAGAATTACAGTTACAATATCCAGTCTATTTGTATTTTGTAAATTCAAAGAAAATATTCTATTTATCTTACATTTGTGAGTCTACAGTTTCATATCTAATTTATCTTTTTATCATAACTAAGGAAAATTATAACTATCTAGTCTTCAACTACATCAAAGACACCAGAAGGACATATTACCTAAGTAAATAGGAAGTACATTGTAAGCAACTTCCAAAACTCTGGAAATGACAGAGACAGCTGCCTGCCTGGACAGTCACCTGAGGTTCCTCTGCAATGTTGGGGCATCCATCTTCAGTCTATAGGCCTAGAGTCTCTCAATCACTTCTCCTTGTGTCCTGTAGAATGTCTGGCAGTTTCTTCTGCAAAGCAGGAACCTGAACCATCTCAATCTCAATCTCAAACCATTTCACCTTACAAAGTTTAGTGGTTACCTTCCTATGGGTTCTGCATATCCAGTTGACATAACATTTTGTCAAGCAGTTGACGCAAGGGCACTTTTTTGCCCAATGGCTAACTTTTGCCACAAAGAAACCAAACTCCATAATGAGCTTCTTCAATGCCTATCTCCTCCTTGAAGTAATTGGTGCTGCCAAGAGTAGATGTGTCTCACTGTCCAGAAATGTCCAAATTCTTAAAACATTTTAAATGCCATATTCTGTAGGTCTTTAGAGTGTTTAAAGATGACCTGTCTATCTAAAATATATCTCTGCTTGACCTTGAAAACATACCTAATATGACTATAAGTTTGATTATCATGGAGGACTAATTATTAATCTGCATTTCTTAATTATCCATTACAATTTAAATGAGGTGCACAAACATACCCTAAACTTAAGCAAAAATATATATACTGTATAACAAAATTAACTTTAAATTTGTATCAATAAACTAAAATCCACAGCAATGTAAAAAATTTAAGTAAACTGCTGCTCTTTAAAAGTAGATTCAATGATCTACCCTTTTTATCCTATCATATCTATATCATATATCTATATCAGGGGAGGGCTTATTTCCCCTGCCTATGCTACCACAGGAGAGATAAGAAATGGGGGCAGCTCTCCCATGCTCACATCTTCAGGGCAGGCTCACCCACACTTGCACTAATAGGGTTGGCTCTGTTGTGCTGCCCTGGTGAGATGCAAGGCCTGCTCTCCCAAGTGTTGTAGCTGGTGGGGGTCTGGGACAGCTCTTCCACTCTTTTGACCACAAGGACAGCTTTCTCACCTGTTGCTAGAGTTTTCCTGCCTGGCCCACGGTCAGGATAAATCTCTGTCACCTGCCAGTCCCACAGCCGCTCAGACCCAACCAAGTAAACACAGAGACTTATACTGCTTACAAACTGTATGGCCGTGGCAGGCTTCTTGCTAACTGTCCTTATATCTTAAATTAATCCATTTCTATAAATCTATACCTTGTCACATGGCTCGTGGCTTAGCGGCATCTTTACATGCTGCTTGTCCTGGCGGTGGCTGGCAGTGACTCCCTCCGCCTTCCTGTTCTTTTTATTCTCTCTGTTAGTCCCGCCTATACTTCCTGTCTAGCCACTGGCCAATCAGTGTTTTATTAGCAACACATTTGCCATACAGAACATCCCACAGCACTCACCTGTCCCAGGCATTGATGGGGGGGGGGAGCTCTCCCCTGTCCATGCCATCACAAGACAGATGGGTAATGGAGACAGCTCTGCCATGCTCACAATTTGGGGGCTGGCTCACCCACACCGATTCTAGTAGGGTTGGCTCTATTGTGCTGCTCTGACAAGGTGCAGGGCCTGCTCTCCTGAGTGTTGCAGCTGGTGGGGGTTGGGGACAGCTCTCCCCTTTTTATGGCCACAAGGCCAGCTCTCCCACCTGCCCTAGCCATTGATGGGCATCTCTCTCCAGCCCATGCTGCTATGTGGCAGATGAGGGGTGGGGTTAGGTCTCCCATGCTCATGTCCTTAGGGTTGAGCCTTGCTATTTATTAAGTTGTACTTACAAAATTGTTATTGGCCAACTGGCTACCAATAAATCCCTAGAGATATCTGTCCTGTTATCCTCCTTGTAACCAGCAGCAACTGAAAGCCAATGGCAGTCAGTGTACCCAAGCCTGAAAATGCTCCATAGGGATGCTTCTGGTACTGGATTCTCACACTGTTTCTATGACTACTTGACTTCCTTGGAACACATCATTTTGAGACCTATGTCCTCAATGCTCTTTGGGCTGTCTTTTGCTTTCTCATCAGCTAACCCAGTAATCAGAGGCAATATCCATGGACTTCATTTCCTCATCTGTTTCAAGAACTTTTGGTGGCTGTCAAATCCTGAACAAAATCCTGGTGGGGAAACATGCAGAGAACCTAAAATAAGAGTGGTTGGGATATGGGCACGTGCTAGGGAGGGCAATGGGAAACTGGCATTTAGTGAGTGTGTAGTGTGAAGGAGCAAAGCATTATTAACCAGAGAATGATGCATCGATGCTAGAAACTCCCCCAGCCTGCCAAAGAGGATTTTGAAATTTCCAAGTCAATTCCTCTTCCTTTCTTCTAAATAATATAGACTCTTCTAGGAGAGAGAGGCCAAGATAACCTACATACTAAAGCCTAAGAAAGAGAAGATGAGGGAAGAGGAGGAAAAAATAGTCATAGGCTAGGGAGTGAGGATATTTTTGTTTGTTTGTTTCCTCCAGAATGTATTGAGGAAATCTCTGAGGAATTGCTGGGTAAGGATGAAATGGCAGAAAAGGAAAGAGAGTTTTGGTAAGTGTTGCTCAAATATTTGGGTTCTCTTTAGTGTGACTTTTAAAAGAATGTCTCTTTCTGCACTTGAACTGTGTTTTCTAATTTTCTTCCCTAAGACTGAGCTATATGGAAATCTCAGGCAAGTTAAGACATAGCCAACATGCATTTTATAAAAGCAGCGTGGCCCAGTGAGACCTCCTGAGTCAGACTGACGTTGCACCCTGTTTAAATGTGCTAACTGTGTGAACCAAGCAAGAGTCAGCCCATCACTTTCTCTCTCTATTGCCATCTGCAGAGCAGGGAGAGCAAGATTTGCTCATAGCTAGAATCATTTCATAACTGTGTGGTACATAGGAATTGTTCTGTGATGGCTGTTCACATTATGAGTGTTAGAACTAGAAATATTATGTAACTGCACTGAAGACTGCATGGTCCAGGAGTAAGATGGCCAGACAAAATACAAGATGCCTTGTTAAAACAAAATTTTAGATAACTAACAAATGTCTTTTCGTATAAGCCTGTCCCAATTATTGCATGGTGTATACTAAGAATGTATTTATAGTTTATTTACTGAAACTGGAAGCTGCAAAGAATGCTACTGTGATTCAGGCTCACGTTTGGTTTTTATTTCAGTGTCGCATCCACAGACTTCTGCCTCCAGAGGACTGTGCAGGGCTTTAGAATGGAGTGAGCATGGTGTGCTTCATAGTCACCCGACAGAAATGCCCTGAGGAGCCATACTGCGGTTTCCTGTGTGTATAGAACGTGTCTAATGCAATGTGAGTGAGTTACTCAACCACTCAGTTAGGTTAATGGTATTATCCTCATGTTATAGACGGCGAAGACTGAGAGCCCGAGGTACTTACTAGCCAAAGACCTAACAGATGGAAGTGACAGAGTTCCAGACTCAGACATGTGCTCTACTCCAATGACCTGTCACTTTAGGGTCTGAGTCTGTTTAATAAAATGGACTATAACAGAATGTCTGAGACTGACTGGCTTACAAAGAACATTTGTTTAGCATATGATTTTGGAGGTTCTGACGTTGGAGGGCATTTCTTTGGCAACTGCTTGGTTTTAGTGAAAGCTCTTTAGGTATTTCCAACATGGCAGAGGGCATCCTATGGTGAGACAGAGCAAGCATGCCAGGGAGAAGATGCCTCTTAGAACAAAGCCACTTCCACAGTATCTCTGATCTATGACTGGACTAACGGCTCATGTGAGCAGAGGACTGGTGGGCCACTAGCTTCTTGAAGGCCTCGTTCTCAAATACTATTACATTAGAGTAGATGGGGTGGTCAAGAGAGCACTGTGATATGAAAGCAACAGGTGAATGTGGGGGTACAGAGCTGGGGGAGTCCAGGATGGGGGAGAATCCACCAAAACTAAGAATGTATGCAAATGCCGTAAAGAAATCTGTAACTTTGTAAGTTAAATAAAATATGTAAAACCAATTAGAAATAATTAGTATAAAAATGACTTGAGGGAACAAGGCTTCAGAATCTAAATTTAGGGGATGCAGCCACACTACTGATATTCCCTTCTTAAGGCAGGTTTGCCGGGGAAGGTTTATGACATATAGAAAAGGCAGCCCACTGTTACCAGGGAGTCTCTAGAAAGGTGCCAGATCTATACAGGCAATTGAAGGCTATCACCTATCCTCTGCCAAGCTCAACCTTATAGACCTCCAACATGTGGAGGCTCCAATGCAGAGCCAAGGCAGCTGGTGTCTATCCAACTATTGTCCCCTGGATGGCTGCCAGCACTCTACTTACGAAGGGAAGGGAGCAACCCCCCCCCTTTATTCCCGAGGCTGACAGCCCAAGCCATGTGACCTGTATAAAATAGTGTAAAGGCCCCACACAATACACAAGCAGTAGCTTATCCACCTTAGTTCCATCAAATCCAGGTGTACCTTATGGATCTTTCCACATTTATTTTGAGAATAGAATCTCTCTGTTTGAGAGGACTCTCCTGGTAAATCCCAAATGCCAAAATAGGTCCTGTGATCTTGTGTTCAACTCTTCCCAAATGCCACTGGCATTTTTCATTCCTGAGTATCCACTCATTCAGCTGAGGTAGTCATATCTTCAGTGATCCCTGGGCATCTGGGTCCATCCATTGATGGCAGTGATTTTGCTTCTGGCTGATGAGAGGAAATGGGCATGCCTCTCATTCAAGAGACTAAGTGCTTACCTACAATGACCCTACCAGGCCCTGTGAAAACTGAGACTCGTGATGATTTAGACCAGTGGCTCTCAACCTGTGGGTTGTGACCCTTCTGAGGAGTTGAGTGACTCTTTCACAGGGGTCACCTAAGACCATCTGCATATCAGATATTTACATTACAATCCACAGCAGTAGCAAAATTACAGGTATGAAGTAGCAACAAAAATAATTGTATGGTTGGGGTCACCCCAGCATGAGGAACTGTACTAAAGGGTGGCAGCATTAGTAAGGTTCAGAACTCTGGTTTGGGCTTTTATATTTATAGGACATGAGGATACCTTCTCTCAAAAACTAGCAAATTCTGTGCAGGTTAAATATCCCCTGTCTGCAATGCTTGTAAATAGATATGTTTCAAATTTAAAAGAACTTTTGATTTTGGCTTATCTTGATTAAATTTTCTCAAGTTGAGAACACGCTAGAGTCATCTGAGAAGAGAAAAACCTCAGTCAAGAAAATGTGCTCATCAGACTGGCCTGTGGACTTTTTTTTTTTTTTTTTTTTTTTTTTTTTTTTTAGAGGAATGGCCCAGCCCATTATGGGTGGTGCTACTCCTGGGAAGATGGTTCTTAGTGGTATAAGAAAGCAGACTGAGCAAGATATAAGGAACAAACAAACCAGTAAGCAGCACCCCTCCATGGCCTCTGCATCAGCTCCTGTCTCCAGGTGTCTACCTTGCTTGAGTTCCTGCCCTGACATCCCTCAGAGATGGACTGTTACCTGGAAGTGTAACAGCTGTGGATATCGCTCTGTATAAATAAACACTGATTGGCCAGTAGCCAGACAGGAAGTATAGGTGGGGCTAACAGAGAGGAGAATTGAGGGAACAGGAAGGCAGAGAGGGGAGACTGCTGGAGCTGCCGCCAGGACAAGGAAGATGTAAGGTACCAATAAGCCACGAGCCACGTGGCAAAGTATGGATTAATAGAAATGGGCTAAATATAAGAGTAAGAGCTAGACAATGATAGGCCTGAGCTAATGGCCAAGCAGTTTAAATAATATAAGCGTCTGCATGTTTATTTTATAAGTGGGCTAAGGGACTGCCGGGGCTTGGCGGGACCCAAAGAAAAGACTCCAGCTACAATATAAACCCTTTCCTCCCCAAGTTGCTTTGGTCACAATCTTTATCACAGTAATAGGAAGCAAACTAAGACCTACAGTTGGAGAATTGAACTATGAGAATATATATAGGAAAGAAAAGTGAGATTGTTGAACACATGCTCTTTGAATTTTGAGATTTTTCCAACTTCATCATACTGGCCTCTTAATATAGGGTGTATATTCCTGTGTGTGTATGAGAGACACAGGATAAGAGAATAGGAATTTTAACTAGTTAGCCTTCCACATTCATCTAGGGAATGATGGTGTCATTTCACAAATCTAGCCATGTATTTCTTAACCAGTGTTCATTTGGTAAAAAATGATAGAAACTGGCCGGGCGGTGGTGGTGTACGCCTTTAATCCCAGCACTCGGGAGGCAGAGGCAGGCGGATCTCTGTGAGTTCGAGGCCAGCCTGGGCTACCAAGTGAGTTCCAGGAAAGGTGCAAAGCTACACAGAGAAACCCTGTCTCGAAAAACCAAAAAAAAAAAAAAAAAAAGAGATAGAAACTCAGCTCAAAGTAACTTAAGCTAAAAATGGGATGCTGTTGGGTCATTGTCTTAGTTACTTTCTACTGCTGTGACAAAGCACTGTGACCAAGACAAGTTATAGAAGAAAGCATTTTATAGATGCTTACAGTCTCAGAGTGTTGGAATCCTTGACTATCATGGCAGGGCGCATGGAAACAGGCAGGCAGGCAAGGCAGTAGAGCAGTAGCTGAGAGCTTACATCCTATCCACAAACACAAAATGGAGAGGGATTTGGAGACAGAACTAGAATTGGCTTGGGCTTTGAAACCTCAAAGCCTGCCCCCAGTGACACACCTTTTCCAACAAGACCACACCTCTTAATCCTTCCCAAACAGTTCCATCAACTGGAGACCAAACACATGATCTTATTTATTGGGGTCATTCTCATTCAAACTACTATAATCATGAAGCAGAATTGTCCATAGAGGCAGTTGGAATCAAGAATATCCTTCCATTTCCTGGGTCTGATTGAATTTGAAGACCCAAGGAACTTCCAGTTTTTATTCTCCAGCTCAGCAGGAAGAAAAGAGGCTGACTTTTCTGTTAGTTCCCACTAAGTTCCCCATACCCAAGTTAGTCAAAAGCATTAATGATGGTATCCAAGTCATGGGCTTGTTTGTATATTTGGAGTAGAAAAACTATAGCAGAATAACAAGGACAGAGGACAGGAGGAAACATCCAAGAAAATTTGAGCGACAGTCTCAGAACAAAAGAAAATGTGTATTAGATGGAAATAAAATATAACAGGCCAGGCATGGTGGCACACCCCTTTAATCCTAGCACTCAGGAGGCAGAGTCAGGCAGATCTCTGTAAATTTGTAAATCTCTATATAGGTAAATCTTGTATAGGTCTGTTTGTTAAAAACAAACAAAAAAAACAAAAACAAAAAAAAAGGGCAGTCTGGTTTACATAGCAACTGTGTTCATAGCAGCATTATTCATAATAGCCAGAACCTGAAAGCAACCTAGATGCCCCTCAAGTGAAGAATGGATAAAGAAAATGTGGTACATTTACACAATAGAGTATTACATTTACAGCTGTTAAAAACAATGACATCATGAAATTTGCAGACAAATGGATGGAACTAGAAAAAACAATTCTGAGTGAGGTAACCCAGACCTAGAAAGACAAACATGGTATGTAGTCACTCATAAGCAGATATTAGGTATAAAGCAAAGGATAACTAGGCTACAATCCACAAACACAGAAGCTAGGTAACAAAGAGGACCCTAAGAGGGACATGCATGGATCCCCCTAGGAAGGGGAAATAGATCAGATCTCCTGAGTAAACTGGGAGCACAGAAGAGGGGGGATGAGAACATGAGGAAATGGGATGGTTGGCTTTGGGGAGGAACGGAGGGGGAGAGCAATGAAAGAGATATCCTGATAGAAGGAGTCATATGGGGTTAGGGAGAAACCTGGTACTAGGGAAACTCCCAGGAATCCACAAGGATGACCCCAGCTAAGACTCCTAGCACTAGTGGAGAGGATGCCTGAACTGGCCTTCCCCATAAACAGATTGATGACTACCCTAATGGTCATCATAGAACCTACATCCAGTAACTGATAGAAGCAGATGCAGAGATCCACAGCCAAGCACTGGGCTGAGCTCCTGGAGTCAAGTTGAAGAGAGGGAGGAGGGATCATATGAGCAAGGGGGTCAAGATCATGATGGGGAAACGCACAGAGACAGCTGACCTGAGCTAGTGGAAGCTCAAGGACTCTGGACTGACAGCTAGGGAACCTGCTTAGGACCAAACTAGACTCTCTGAATGTGGGTGGCAGCTGTGTGGCTTGGGCAGTTTGTGGGGCCCCTGGCAGTGGGACCAGGATTTATCCCTGGTGCATGAGCTGGGTTTTTGGATCCCATTCCCTGTGGAGAGTTATCTTGCTCAGCCTTGATGCAGAGGGGAGGAGCTTGGTCCTTAACTTGACATGCCAAACTTTGTTTACTCCCCATGGGAGTCCTTCTCTCTCTGAGGAGTGGATGGGAGTGGGGAGGGGGAGGAGGTGGAGAGCAGCAGGAGGGGAGGAAGGGGGAACTGTGGTTGATATGTAAAATGAAAAAAAAAAACTTAAAAAAAAGGGGGGGAAAAAACAGGCCAGTCTGGTCTACATAGCAAGTTCTAGGACAGCCAGGACTACATAGAGGATATATAGTTTCCCCAGTGTACACATATTATATACATATAATACTAATATTATATATACATACATATAATACATACATATATACACATATAATGCTATATATTATATTGTAATGTATATATATCATATATTGTGTACATTGTTATATATGTACACATATAATATATATTATCTATGCATGCATGCTATATATATGTTATATGTGCATTGTGTGTATGTATATACATTATATGTATATACATATACATGGACATATAATGTATTTTATACATATACATATTGTATATTATACAATTATATTTTACATATGCATAATGTATAATATGCATATATACAATGTATATACATATAATGTATAAAATGCTTATATAATATGCTTAAATATTATACATTATATATGCTTAATATATATGATGTGTACACACATATTATATGTATGCATATTATATATAAAATGTATATTATATATTATGTACATGTGATATGAGTATATATAATACATTATGTGTATATATATTATATATGATACTATTTTTATGGCCTTTCTAGATATTGTATATACAGAATGTGATGATTTCTGGGAAAGATCAAAGATTTTCATGAAACTATAAGAAGCAATAGTGCTATGGCCTGGGTTTGGTTTTATGTCACCCACACCCCACAAGGATCATGAACTAGAAGCTTAGTCCTCAGCATGGCGTTTCCAAAGTGGTTGTATCTTTAAAAGGCAGGACCTAGTAGATCATTAGGTCATGGGGCGTCATTGTCCGGTAGACACTGGTTAGTCCTTTTGAGAGGGATTATTACAGAAGAGACAAAGCAGAACCATCTCCAGTCTCTGGTTCCCATCCTCATGTGGTACCTGCTTTCTCCCTTCTGTAGCTGCTCCTGCCATGTCACAGTGCAGCCAGGAAGACAGACAGAAGAGCCTGAACAAAGGAGGCTAACTTCAGCCTCTAAACTGTAACCTAAATAAACCCCTTATCTTTAGAATTGCTCAGCTTCAGAAATTTTATTACATCAACAGAAAATGAATTAATACAGTGTTACTGCTTGAAAGCAGCCCCAAATCTGAATGAGGTAGAAATCAGGTATCTAACAAGCATCTCAATGACTCTGTCTTCTAGATCCATTACTGGTACCCTCCTATCATATCTGAAGACTATTACTGAGCTGTGTTGATTCAGATGTTTTAAACTGTTGATTTCAAAGTGCAAACTGCCACTGAACTGTTAGATTATACATTAATCTTTGAAAAAAGCGCTCATTTTAAAAGCCAGCTTCACCCCCGTGGTAGCTCTGTGACCTAGAACATGTTACCTTTCTTTAATCCTCCATTTTCCACATTTAAAACAGGAGCAGCCATAGCACCCCCAGGGTTGTTTAGAGATGACACTCACGCATGATGTTAAGTATAAACCCAGCTCACAGCAAGAACAGAGATGACTTTTGACACTTGAATGTTTCTCTCATTCCATAAATAAATGATGCAGAGAAAAAGAATCCAGTGTGATAGCATGCATATTGACTCTTACGAGGCCAGGCTACAGAATGTCCAAGACCCAATGTGCCATGAAAACATGGATCCCCTTCTTTCAAAGATGATTGAGAAGTTGAAGGCAGTAACCGCAGAGTCTTCAGCCCATAGTGAGACTCTTCTGCACAGCGCCCGATGCAGCTGCCTGGCACAGACCTGGAAGGATGGCTCTCTTTCTGTGTCGTTCTTTACTGAAAGGAAGGAATGTGAAAGCAGATGCTTTCCAAGTCTGAAACAAGTAATGAGGGTAGCTGAAGGTTTGCCTTCTAGAACAAACTGAAGAGAGCACTGTTTTCTTCCCCGGCTGGGAGCATGGATGAGAAATGGACCCATTCCCGGGAGATGCCACTTCCAATCGACTTTAAGGAGGTGTAGAAGAAAGGGTCACTTTTTTTTTTCTAATTTGGATGGGAAGCTTTCTGGAGATGGAAGACAAATGACAGAATGGAAAGGGATTTTCAGTGGGATAACATTATAAATAGCTCTGAAACCATAACAAAGTGAAGCCAATAAAAATGGATGTACTGCACAGCCCAAGATTCCACAAAGATTCTCTTTCAACAATACACTTTATTAATAAATCAGTTTTGTTTGCTCCATTAAAATCATAAAGCCGGCTATTTGTGCTTGGGTTAATGTCATTTTTGTCTTCGCTGGAAGAGCCTAGTTGAGCAGCAAAGAATTATTTTGATTTAAGAGGTTTAAAAATACATTTTTGAAAATTTAATTCTTGTAAATTGAATGAAAAGAAATTTTGTTTAGACTCAGATGTGGATTATCCTCCATTTCTATAACACGGAGAAGGTTCCAAACAATTCCCCTGATCTCCAGCGGCCTCAGATAGAGAGAAAAGTCCCCTTTCTATTCTGTCATCCAAATTGTCCTTGGTGGTGGTGGTGGTGGTATCTCCCACTCAAATTCCAGAGCTAGGAACTGGATCATGCCTTCCTTCAGATGGCAATTTGGCCTTGAATTAAAAAATCCTCAGTCACAAAATGTAATATTCCTTAGTCAATTTGAACATTAAGTACACATTTATTTAAAATCCAAAATTCAAAAGGCAATGAGTTGCATGGTATCTACTTTCTCTTCCCAAATACTAGAGTAGAAATGGATACAGGAAAGAACAAATAGGCAGAGTTCTGAATGTTTGTTTTAACATCCAGGCAAGAATCCTCTGGAAGGGCTGGAAAGAGGGCTTAGATCATAGACTGGGTGCGGAATGTAAAACACATTGTCAAAAAATTAACTAACTCTCCCTGGGACCATGGAAACATGATGAATGTTATCTCCTTCATTTCAGAGGAGGAATTTGCAAGGCCGGTGCTCCGTTCCCATCACTGATATGCATTTGCCCATACAGAGGTTCTCTGTGAGGCATCATGGGCTCAGACAAGTCACAGTTCAACTTCCAGTGTGAATACAGATCAAGGACAAAGAAAGTTTTTCAGCACTCTCAGTGATCACCCCGGGTCCCTGATGTTCCTCATGCCATGTGCATCCCCAAGAGAAGGACCAAACTTTCTATCTAATAGAGTCTGGAATGAGAAGCTTGAACAATACAGGAGGTGGGTCCTATTCACTAGTTTCCGCTGTCAGCCTGCCACAGTATGTCTCCAAATAGCCATGGCAGGATAATGTCCATCAAAGGGATCATGAAGGCATAAAGTTCTTGGTGTCTTGGAATTCGTACTTTTAAAGTCTGCTGTAATGACTCAATTTGGGAGCATATTATTCTATAGAATTTTGTTCACGGCATAGGTGAGAGATAGATCTATTTCATACATGTAAACTCCCCTTCAGCTGGTTCCTATCCTAAAGACCTCCATTCCCTGTGTTTTTTGCTCCCTGTAATGTCCGTATTACTTTCTTGTTGCTGTGACAAAGTTCTTGGCACAATGAACCTAAGGAAGAAGAGGTCTATCTGCACTCACAATTGAAGGTCTGGTCTATCATGACAATCAGGTGTAGCTAGAGTTTTCCTGCCTGGCCCACAGTCAGGATAAATCTCTTTCACCTGCCAGTCCCACAGCCGCTCAGACCCAACCAAGTAAACACAGAGACTTATATTGTTTACAAACTGTATGGCCGTGGCAGACTTCTTGCTAACTGTCCTTATATTTTAAATTAATCCATTTCTATAAATCTATACCTTGCCACATGGCTCGTGGCTTACCGGCATCTTTACATGCTGCTTGTCCTGGCAGCTGGCTGGCAGAGCCTCCCTCTGCCTTCCTGTTCTTTTTATTCTCTCTGTTAGTCCCGCCTACACTTCCTGCCTAGCCACAGGCCAATCAGTATTTTATTAGCAACACATTTGCCATACAGAACATCCCACAGCAATCAGGAGCTTGAGCAGCTGGTCACATGGTCTCTGCAGCCAAGAAGCAGAGAGGAGCAAATGCTCTACTCAATGCCCTTTCTCCTTTCTCATTCAGTCAAGAAACCCAGTCCACAGAATGGTGATACCCACATTTATGGTGGGTCTACCCACTTCAATTAACCTAATCCAGAAAATTCCTCACAGACATGCCCAGAGGCATGTTTCCATAGTGATTATAAATCCCATCAAATTGACAGTCAAGATTAACCATCACATGGTGATTGGTGGTCTGAAGGTATTAAATGGAAAATTCTGTTTCATGAATTTAAAATTACATGCCAACCACATTGTATATGCTACCTGCACTCCATAACTTGGTAGCTGCCTCCACTATCAAATAGACCATAGGCAGTACTGAAGAGATTTTATTCAAGTAACCTTCACTTTTTTTTCTAATTGAAATGGAGTTCAGTTTTTTCCAATGTATAAAAACATAAAAAATTATACATTTTGTGGAATAAAGGAATTATTAATGTGTGCTGTTTTAATACAGACATGTATTATGTAATTTTTACATTGGAGTAAACATACCTGCCCTCCAAAACATTGACTATTTCCTTCAGGTGAAACATTCAAAATCTTTTCATCTAAATGCACGAAGTGTTCAGTTCATTAACATTCTAACCACCCTACTGAACAGTGGCAAATCAGAGCCATGAGTAACCTTGATTCAGCAATCTAACACTGCCTCACAGAGCCAACATAATAACTCCCATCACTACTCCAGAGAGACAGGCATAGATTATGACACGTCATCCCCAGTAAGGTGAACACGCACAATAAGATTTTTGTTGTTGTTGTTGTTATTATTTATGGCACTGCATTCCACTTGCTCTTGCATAGTATCAATTGTTACCTACCTCTCACCATGCCTCGCTTACAAGTTCAACTTTATCACAGGAATTCATTATTAAAAAAAAATGTATGACTAGTATCCTGTAGCATTCATGCCTTTAGGCATCCACTTGGTACCTTGGAGTATCTCTCTTGTAGGTTATGAGGAACTCTCGTTTAAATTAGAACAAAGGTCAACAATCTGTGACCCTGTCTTAGTCACTTGTCTATTGCTATGAAGAGACACCATGACCAAAATAACTCTTACAAAGGAAAGCATGTAATTGGAAGCTTGTTTACAATTTTAGAGGGTTAATCCATTACCATCATGGTGGGAGCATTGCAGTTTACAGACAGGCTTGGTGCTAGAGCAGTAGCTGAGCACCTTACTCCTTGATCCACAGGCAGAAATAGAGAGACTGGGGCTTGACATGAACTTTTGAAACCTCAAAGTCCACCTCTAGTGAGACACTTCCTCCAAAAGGCTACACCTTCTAATCCTTTCAAATAATTCTACTCTCTGTTGACTGAGCATTCAAATATATAAGCCTATGAGGCGGGGGGAGGGGTGTTCTTATTCAAACCACCACAGACCCACAGATCAAATCTAATCTGCATCTTATTCATGTGAGTAAAACTTTATGGGAACACAGCCACACCTCTTTCTTTATATAATGTCTATTATTTTTACCCTATAAGATCAGATATAAATGGTTGCTCCATTGGGAATGTGACCCTCAAAGTCAGAAATATTTGCTCCTTTCCCCTTTAAAGAAGGTGCTTGAACTTAGCACTTACAAAATAATAGTAGCTAATATTTCTGAAAGTTTATAGGATGCTTGAAATTGGACCCAGTGTGGCATGCGAATCTTCTTATGGGATTCTCCTAACAGCTCTGGGGACTGGGTGGCTTTTAAATTTCATTTTCTTCAGCTAAGGAAATAGGTGCATAGAAATTGCAAAATGTAGTTAAGTTTTCCCAGCCAGTAAAGAGTTGAGTTAGGATGTATCATAAAAGACTTCACCAGATTCCTGTTTGGGATGGACGAGAAGCCCCAAGCCTCCCTGCAGGATGCCACTTAGCTGAATGGTTCATTCACCTGAAGGTGATGCAGGACTGAGCTGGACTCTAGCCCAGCCATTACAGAAATTGCAGAGTCTGACCTTTCCAACCGATCTTGGCTTTCTTTTCCCTTCAGGAGGAGCCTCCTATTTTATAGTGATCAAACACATTTTTCTCTTCTTATAATCTAATGGCCACCTGCTGTCATTCTAGACATCACAGTGGCCCATCAAATCATTAGTTTTGCATGGAATCTATTTGTGTATAGTATTCATGGCTGCAATCGCTTTCAAGTCAATAAAAAGGAAACAATTTATTGTATACTATACTTACTGCATCAAGACAGTCATTTTTGGAAAGGGACAGGCAATTCTAATCATATTTATAGCCCAAAGTCCTTAGGAAAGATATGAGCCTCTCTCCCTTGCTGGTTCACATAGTATAAGGCATTCTTGCTGGTATCAAAACTTTGCAAGTATGTTTCCTCATCTGTAAAATGGGGAAGAATTCTTGTGGGAACCAAACTTTAAAAACATAGAAAACTGCAGAGTATTGCTACAGGGCCAGGCATGGTTGAACACACCTGTCATCCCAGTATAGAGGAAGCAAAAAAGAAGATCATGAGTTCAAAGCCAGCCTGGAGTACACAATAGGATTCTATCTTTATAAAACATGCATTCTGTTGTTTTTAAACTATGAGTGGATGAAAATATATCTTTTCTCTAGCTTTAAAGATGCTTATTCATCTTGAGGTTAGACAAATCTTAACCCTGAGCCTGTCAACTTTTGCCATGGAATAATCCTTTTGTTCACTGTGAATATGTATTACTCTAATTGCTTAGTAAAGAGCTGACTAGCCAATGACTAGGCAGGATTTTCAGGGCAGAGAGAATGCTGGGAAGAAGAAGGGCAGAGTCTAGGGAGTCATGAGCCAGATGCAGAAGAAGCAACATGGGAAGTTCATAGATGAGGAAACAAGCCTCAGGGCAGCACATAGATTAGTAGAAATGGGTTAATTTAAGTTGCAAGAGCTGGCTGGAGACAAGACTAAGCTATCAATCAAGCATTTAAAATTAATAAGTCTCTGTGTGGTTATTTGGAACTAGCTGGCAGGACAGAAAAGTCTGCCTACAAATGGCACCCAACATGGGGCTCGAATTTCCACACAGGGCCTGAGAAAGCTAAAAAAAAAAAAACAACAACAAAAAAAAAAAAAAAAAAACCAGAAAACTAAGTTTGCTAAACTAAGAATGCCTGCCTCAGCTTGAGCACTGGCATCCTGGAGCTGGGGGATTGAATGTAGTTTCTGGTAATAAACTCAGCTCTCAGACAGGCCCGCAGAGCACAAAGCAAGGAGTGGTGTGGGGCTAGACGCCAAAGCTGAGGTGTAGGTACTAGCATGCCGCTTAGCAGTTTAAAGACTCATGCAGTCAGAAAAGGATAGAGATACATAGAAAAGACAGATCCAGATTGGAAAAAAAAAAAACTCTAAATGGGTTACAGTGTGTTTAAAAATGTACAAAGGCTTGGGAAAGAAAGGAGAATGAGTGTAGACAGTCATAGAAAGAAATAGTTTGAAAATAATAAGGTAAAGTCTTTAACGAGAGAGTAAAAATAATATAAAGAGAAAAAACCACATAAGATGGGAAATACACAGGGAGTCTGAATCCTGTATATTATTGTGTTGATTTTGAATTTTTTTTTTTTAATGTTGGTGAACAAATGACAGCTGCTGACAGATATGGATTTGTAAACTGGACTGCTAAATTGAAGCAACCTAAATACTCTGAAGCTATCTTCATTTTAAAAAAAGAAGTAAAAACAGTATGTTACTTTATGAAAGGGGTTTTGCTTTTATTTCCACAGGAAGGCAGAGGCTGTCACTCTAGGTTGATATAGAACAGGTTTGATCAGGGAAGAAATTCCTGAAAATCCTGGCTGCAGACATAAAGAAATAAACCTAGGAAAACTACAAAACATGTAATGTATATTTTACCTACTCAAGCATAAAATAAAAAAATCATCTTTGACTAACTTGTGTGCAATGTACAGTCTATACTTGTATTAATACAGATATGTATGTTACCGTTAAATGTTTATGCATTTTCAGAGCAAGGGAACCAGAGACCAACAAAAAATGGATGCCCCAGGTGATCCAGCCTCTGTTACAGTCTCCTCAGAATTCTGCATCCAAAATAGCTTCATGGGTGCTAGTTGAAATGGTCCAGCCTCACAAACTATACCAGCCAAGTCATAACAATTATGCTAATTTTCTCAAGGTTCCCCCAAAGATACCTGCAACCACAGATAACAGCAAGTAGTCTAGAGAACAACACCCACATTCCCAGGAGATGGAGTATGGGTGGGTTTTGGTTATTCAATTGGTTATAAATGTTTATCATTGTTTAGGGGTTGGTTACAAGTCATTATTTTACACCAGTATGAATTTTGGCTTATTGATACAAATTCAAAGTTATTTTGCTATACTATATGCATGCTTCTACTCTTGTTGGGGGTATTGTGTTTATGAACTCATTTAAAAATGTAATGTATAATTTAAAATACAGGTTAATAGATATCTATAATAATTAAACTTATAGTCATATTAGGTATGTTTTCAAGGTTAAACAGATATATTTAGATAGATGGTCTTCAAACACTTCAAAGACCTACAAAATATGGCATTTAATATATTTAATAACCTAAGACTTTTCATGACAGAGAGATACCTCTGCTCCTGACAGCACCAATTTACTTCAAAAGGAGATGATAGGCATCAAAGAACCTCCATATGAAGTTTGTTTTCTTTATGGCAAATGCTAGCTATTTGGGGAAAAAATTGCCTTACCTCAATTGCTGACAGTATATTGTCCAAATTGGACCAGCAGGATGCAAAAAGTGACTGCCAAACTTTGCCAAGACAAGGCAAAGTACAGTACTTCAAAATGCCCTGCTTCTCAAAAATGTCTGTCAGATATACTAGGCCTGTAGGCCAAAGTTGGATGCCCTAATGTTACAGAAGAACTTTGGGTGACTGTCCAGGCAACCAAATGTCCCTGTCATTAGGTAACACCCTTCTGGGGGCTTTGATGGAGTTAAAGACTAAATTATTAGATTTATAATTTACCTTAGTTGTGATAAAAAGTAAATTAGGCATAAAACTTTAGACTCACAAAGATAATATAGATAATAAAATATTTTCTCTAAATTTGCCAAATACAAATGGACTAGATATTATAACTGTAATTGTTACTTGACAACTGTTTTTACTATATATAGTTTTACTATGTTAAAGTTAAAACTTTTTAATTAAACAAAAAGGGAGAAATGCTGTGGAATAATTCTTTTGTTCACTGTGAATATGTATTACTCTAATTGGTTAGTAAAGAGCTGACTGACTGATGGCTAGGCAGGATTTTTGGGGCAGAGAGAACGCTGGGAAGAAGGATGGAGTCTCAGGAGTTATGAGCCAGATGCAGAAGAAGCAATATGGGAAGCACATAGATTAGTAGAAATGGGTTAATTTAAGTTATAAGAGCTGATTGGAGACAAGCCTAAGCTATCAGCAGAGCATTTATAATCAATAATGAGTCTCTGTGGTTGTTTGGGAACTGGCTGGGGGCAGGGGACAGAAAAATCTGCCTTCAAACCTTGAATCCAGCCAGGTTAAACAAAGGGATAATTGGGTTGGAGAGATGGCTCAGGGGTTAAGAGCATTGACTGCTCTTCCAGAGGTCCTGAGTTCAATTCCCAGCAACCACATGGCGGCTCACAACCACCTGTATTGAGATCTGGTGCCCTCTTCTAACCTTCAGGGACACATGCAGGCAGAACACTGTATACATAATAAATAAATAAATAAATCTTAAAAAAAAACAAAGGGATAATTGTAAGACAGCAATTGAGAACACAAATATCAATGACTTCCCTGAGTGAAGGGAATACTCCAATGGAAGTTGAAAATTTTTTTAAGTATGGTTTTAATTCTCAAAAGCAGCCAGAGATAAGCTCTTCTTTCCTGGTTTATACCCATAGAACCCAGCCTCTGTGAGATTTTTTATCTGTTAAAGTATATGTGAGCAGGAAGAAAGAGTAGGAGAGAGAATGAATATGAATATGAATAGGCATGTTTACCACTGTGGTAGTTTGAACAAGAACAGCCCCATAGGCTCATATGTTTGAATACTTGGTCCCTAGTTGGTGGAGTGTTTGGGAAGGTTGAGAAGTATGGTCTCGTTGGAGGAGGTGTGTCACTGGAGCAGACTCAGGTTTCAAAGCCCAAGCCATTCCCAGTTAGCTCTGCCTCATGTTTGTGGATCAGGTACAAGCCCTCAGCCTCTGCCCTAGCATAGTTTCCCTACCATGATGGTCATGAACTTATCTTCCAAAACTGCAAGTTCCAGTAAATACTTTCTTCTATAGCTCACGTTGGTCATGGTATTTCTTCACAGCAATAGAAAAGCAACTAAGATACCACTTAGCCACCAAAACATTGCTGAAGCTTTATTATCTGCCTAGAAACAGCAAGGCCCAGGATAAAAACATGATCAGATGTGGTTTTCAGCTCCCAGCATATTTTAAGCAGGCAAAACTCAGGTAAACTAGCAAGTTCATCAAGTAGCAGCAGGTGTTTCTTGTCTTTTCAGAATCATGAAATATGAGGTCAAGTACATGACTGTAAGTCAGAGATGTTGTCCTCCTGGAAAATGATTTGTGCTTCTTAGGACCATATGGGAGACTACTACAGGCCCTGGAAAGTTCATATAAGGGGGCACAGTCTCACCTGGGTTCTGAAGCATGGATAGGAGCCTCCTCTCTGGTGAGGAGTAAAGAAACGACATCCTCACCAATGCTGAGATGCAAGGAAGAAGCAGCTGAATCAAGAGAGGTGTGCATTAGAAAGTTCAGCCTTGATGGAAGAAGTCTAGACTTGTCTAGTACCAGAAAGAAATGTTCTAGAATAGACTGAGAGCATGTTACCCATGACCATGAGTGACGGGCTATGGAGGGCAGCTTGTATCCTGAGTGTTAAATAGACTTGTACCTTTGACAGTCTCTATTAATTAATCCTTTGGTGAGAGGCAGGCCTTGCTGGTATGGATGTCTCCTCCCTTCCTGTTCTGCCGTGTTTCCTTTTAAGAAGTCTGTGCATAGTTGACTGGTCCTCAGGGCACTGCATGCTAGCATCCTGGCTGTACCATTTAACCATTTAACTTTTTCTGAGGTGGTATTATCCACTTGACACTGAAAACAATTCACAAGGCACCAAGTGATCAGACTGACAGGGTACCCCAATGCAGGTCTGTAATACAGGACTTGAAGGCAATTAACAGAAAGTTCCTACGTTCAAGGCCAGCCTGGGCTATATAATGAGACCTTGCCAATAGATAGATAGATAGATAAATAGATAGATAGATAGATAGATAGATAGATAGATAGATAGACAGATAGATAGTTAGATAGATAGATAGATAGATAGGTAGATGCAGATGACCAATCTTATCAGCTTTGCAAATCCTCAGGAGGGATCTGCATAAAGTTTGTTTTTTCCCTAGATTATTAAATTCTTCCTACAACTTTATAAGAATGACATCATTATTCACCTCCATGTATGGATGGGAAATTTAGGCCTAGAGAATTTAAGGAACCAATGGTTTTATGAGATTTGAACCCAGGTTTGTCTTATGGCACAGCAAATCTTATAACCCTGATATAGATGCTTCTGCTTCTCCTAGCCATGGCACTGTAGTCTACAAAGTAAAGACCACAGAGCCATCTCCCAGGAAGGAACTGTTTTCACAGAGTAACTACTCTGGCCATTGTGTACCTAGGGGAGAGCCAACTGCAAATTGAGCACCCTCGAAGACTCTATCCTCAGTATTCCCATGAGATTGAGTCTGAGTGGGACAATACACACGTGTCGTTTGCCTGCTCTGTAATGACACTTAGGTTAATACTAGACCACATCTACAATGGTGGCCCTATAAGATTATAACACAGCTGAAAGTCTCCCATCCCATAGCGACATCACCACCATTGTCATCTCATAGCAGAAGGTGTTGCTCATATGTTCATAGTGGAGCTGGTGTACACAGCTCACGGTGCTATCAGTCAGGTCCAATTCAGCTCACACCGTTATGCAGAAAATACAATGCTTGGTAAGAAATGGCATTGTTACTGGTTATGTACTTTTTGCTCTATTTTTAAAAAGGTCCCTATAGAACTACAGTTGGCTGTGATGTGCCAGCAGCAGCCTCATAGATCTCATGCTCACGGGAACTTTAATTGCAACATTTTCTCTTGTGCTTAACCTAGTCTTCTGTTGCTTTCTTGTCATGCCCCAAAAGCAATAGACTACACTTTATATAGGCCATACTTCTCATAAACACACACACACAGAGAGAGAGAGAGAGAGAGAGAGAGAGAGAGAGAGAGAGAGAGATGAGACAGAAACTGAGACAGACCGATAGACACATATACATACATACTGTATTACTTTTCTCATTTCTGTGACCAAACACCTTTCAAGAACCAATTGAAAGGAGACAGGGTTTACTTTAGCTATAATTTGAATAATTCCAATAATTGCAATGCATCATGGCAGAGACATGGTCATAGGGTGTGTGAGTTATCTGATTACATTACAAACATAGTCAGGAAGCAGAGAGCAAACAGGAAGTGGGGTCAAACTATAGGGCACCAAGGCCCATCCCCAGTGACTTCATTTCTTCAGCAAGTCTCCACCTCCTAAAAGTACCACAACCTCCAGAACAGCGCCACCAGCTGGGGAACAGGAAAGTTCAAATATATGAGCCTGTGGGGCTCATTTCATATTCAGACCACAACCCACATGCATACACAAACACCTTATACTTCAAGTGCACAGCTGTACTGTTATGGTGGTTTAAATAGGTATGGCCCTCATAGACTCCTGAGTTTGGCCCATAGAGAGTGGCACTGTTGGCAGGTGGCCTTATTGGAATGGGTGTGCTTGTTGGAGGAAGTGTGTCACTGTAGAGGCGGGTTTTGAGGTCTCATATATGCTCAAGCTGTGTCCAGCATGGCAGTCTCTTACTGCTGCTTGTGGACAAGACATAGAACTCTCAGCTCCTTGTCCATGTCTGCCTGCATGCTACCATGGCCCTCCATGATGATAACGGGCTTAACCTCTGAAACTGTAGGCCACCTCCAATTAAATGTTTTCTTTATAAGAGTTGCCATGGTGATGGTGTCTCTTCACAGCAATAGAAACCCTAACTAAGATACCTATTTAGACTGTGTCTATGCACTCTTTAATGTTTGAAGGAGGACCACCTGGTATCCCTGTTGTTAACTGACATACGACTCTGTGTGAAATGTATAAACCAAAATTGTATATCTACACAAACCAATCAGCTAAAGTATCCAGTGCTCCACTTGGTGGGAATTGTCCTGTGGACTATCATTTGGTGTAAAAAGTGGTACTTCTTTTGGATATGTGTGTGTGTGTGTGTGTGTGTGTGTGTGTGTGTGTGTGTGTGTGTAAGCATGTGTGTGAAGGCCAGAGGACAACCATAGGTGTTGGTCTTCAGGAGCCATCCACCTTGTTTTTTGAGGCAGAGTTTCTCAACAGCCTGGAGCTCGCCAAACAGACCAGGCTGGCTGCCCAGCAATCTCCAGAGACCTGCCTTGGCTCCACCTCTGCGGCCCTTCCATAGCAAGCACAGCTCCACACCTGACTTTTTTTGTGTGGGTTCTGGGGGATCAAACTCAGGTCATCACGCTCACAAAGCAAGCACTTTATCAGAGGAACCATCTCCACAGCCCTTCTAGTATGCCTCACCTCAGAGATAAGAGAATATAGCCAGGTGCAGAGGGTAAGGATGGAAAAACGGCATGGGCAAGGTTCGGATGCAGGAAATGGATACTCTCCATCTAGTTAATTAGGAGAGTATAAACAGCTCATGATAGCACTGTTTTTGACGCTGGAAAGATGCAGAACAGTAGGAAATTAGATTAAATGATTATCTGTGAATCTGTCTGTGGAACAGTTCACACTATCCAAGCTTCTGAGAAGTTGGAGTACTCCTTCTGTATCTCCATATCGCCCGAGGCCTCCCTCTCCACTCCTCATGAGGTTAACTGCTCTTCCACAAGCACCCATGGTTCCCTGCACCTGTCTTCTGCAGCACCCACCGTGCATTTGTCACAGGGTGGTTAGGATGCAGTTGAAGAGTGCCTTCGACTCCCCTGTTAGTCTGTGTGTGCAGCGGGGAACACGGACCTCCGGGCGACTCGTCTTCATTTTCTGCAGCTCACCGAGTGCTTGCTGTAGAATGGGTCCTTATTTACAATCCTTCAAACCCGTTGCACACAGTCAGAAATGGAGCAGCTCACGAATCCACATCACACACCAAGTGAAGAGAACTGCCAGTCATTAATAACATTTGCAGTCCCTTGGGGATTCTCAGTCCTTGCTCAATTTTAGGGAGGAAGAAGGCTGGAAGGAGGTGTGTCTGCTGGGAGACACTCCCAACCCCCCATCCGTATGCCAGCTCATTCCTGCATTGTGTTTGGACCATGTGGATAAGAGAGTGATGCAATGGAGACTCACTGGAACGTTACATGCTGTGTATGAACAGTGACAGTCCTTGAATGGTTTTAACCTTCTTTGCATTTTCTTGGTTGCGATAATTTTCTATTTGTGTTTATGACCATTACAACCAAGGGGGGAAGTGGGCTATCTTTATCTTAGAGAGTTGAGTGCAGCTCACCTGCTTTGGCACTGTCTCCGCCCCACCCCACCCCACCCCCACCCCGCATATTCTCTCTAGACCTCATCCCCTCTGGGATACCTTTGTTAGTCCTAGAGGCACAGAGACCACCTTTCCTGACCCTCAATTCAACAGCCTGCTGGCTACAAGAGGGTCATTTATTGTCATTCCTCTTAGGGAAATGAGAAGACTGTACACCTGGAGCTGTGGTGGGGACAACCACCTCATGAATATGGCGACATCTACACAGATGCAGTGACAACCACGGCCCTTCAGCAATGGGTACCAGGGCATCTCTGAGCCCTGCTGTGGCAGAAAGAACAAAGCAGGAAGCTCAGTATAGGAGCTGAGGAGCAAAGGATGCTGAGAGCCAAGAGGCAGGAGGAAATTAAAGGCAGCTTGACATTCCACTCAACTGAAGGCATTCTTTATACCGAGGAGATAATAGCCATCTAGGAAAGAGCTACCTAATGACTGCTCATTTCTTCTGCTGCCACCAGCCTGGCAGAAGTCTAATAAAGCACACATTGTCACCCAGAGTATCTCTGATTGCTCCCTTTAGGGCAGTGAACAAGCCCTACCATGTGCCAGGGCTCCTGGTTCTGCCACTCAGGGTTCTCTGGGGAAAGCTAACCAACAGGTCTTACACACACATGTATGCTATATGTATCTTGTTAAAGATATGCTTGTTGGGGAGATTTACTATAGAATGTAGCTCATATAACTATGGAGACAGAGGCAGCAGCTCTAGGAAAGTGGGCAGTGGCATCATTTAGTCTGAGACCAAAGGCTTGGCACCCAGGAGCAGTGATGTTGGAGGGTAGGTAGAGGTGGGTGACTCAGTGCCACTGGAGGTATCACCCTCCCTCTACCCCTCAGCTCTCTTGAGGACCTCCAAAGATGAAACATACCACCACCCAGGAGAAGGGGTGGGGGAGACAGAGAGACCGAGCAAGAATGGAGAGAGAAGGAGCCTCATGCTCATTGAATTATTCCCCTTTCCTCTTGCAGTCTATCCACACATATGGCCACATTCTGAGCAGATATGACCTTCTTAGGTAATCCTCTCGGGAAACGCCCTCGCAGATACACCTAGATGCTCTTAGTCATCTGCCAGGCTCTCTCTGTTCATTTGAATTGACGGTCAAGCTTGACAATGGCATGCAGGGGAAATGGCCAAGCGCACAAACTGTAGTTGTAAGATGAATGTGATATAGGGATCTAATGGTGAGTGTGAGGAAGATCGCTCACGATCTGATGATGCTTGACCTCAGCTCAGCTAAGAAGGGAGGTGTTAGGTACTCACACACACACATGACGACAGGAACCCTGAGGTGCTGTATGTTGTAATTGCTTTCATTTCGGTAATGATTTCACAGTATGTATGTAGCATGCTGTATTCATGTATTTATACAAGTTTTATTTAATTGTGCATCATAAAGCTGAAAAACAAAGCACTAACTATTAACTGGTAATATACAACTATGCCAGTTAAGTAAATGTAATCTTACAAAATGAGGCACACTGTGCCACTGATTTCTGTTAGAAGTTTTGAGTTATGTTTTCTGACACACAAGTTCCCTTCTTATACTATATCCATCGTCCTTTCAAGGCAGAAGCAGGAGGATCTCACAGCCGGAAGCAAGGATCCCATCTTTCTAGAAACAATGTTTCCTCTCACCTCCACCTCCATGCCTGACCCCTCCCTTCACACCCAGATTCTTATTCTTGCCGGACGGTTGGTTTAGTGCTTTCTCCAAATAGAAAACCCTTCTGTGATGACGGACTTTGACAGACAACTGGACAAGAACTAGAATCATCGTGGAGACAAATCTCTGGACATGTCCCTGAAAACTTCTAGATTAGATTAGCTGAGGTGAGAAGACAAGGCAGGTCCTAGCATTCAGCTCTCTACTTCTTGACTGTAATACAGTGTGTCCACTCCGCCTCACATTCCAGTCACCATGACTTTCTGCTGCAATGTATTGCTGAGCTGTGAGACAAAATCAATCCTTTTTTTCCCCTGAGTTTGCCCTGTCAGGTACTTTCTCACAGCAATAAGAAAAGTAACTTGGCATGTAAGTTACTTGTAAGCTAAGTCAAAATTCCCCTCACACCTAAGGAGAACCTCACTTCCCGGTAGGAGCTTCTAGAACAGTGCTGTTATAGCTAAAAGCCTTTCTCTTATAATCTGAGTACAAAATATAGCATATATGGAGCAGGAGCTAGAATACAAAATAGTGAAGAAAGGGGAGGGTTAAATTGGGGTTTTATTAGGAAAGAAAAAAATCACTAACATAATTTTTTATCTTCTTTTACATCTTGTTTATATATTTAAAGTTAGGTAATAGTGTTTATAGTAGACTGGCCTCATACAGTAACTTTCATGAACATGTTGCCAGGATTTTCCACAGCTGCATTGCAGATCCTACAATCTTCTCAAGTATCTGATATCCCTGTGTCTCTGTTTGGAAATGACCCATCCATATTGATTTTCTCTTCCCATGGTAACTGCCTTAAACTGGATCCTCCCTATTAATGACTCACAAATTGAAACAAACAAACCAAAACCCCTTTTCAGCTCCCAAAAAGCAGTTCCTGGTATCAATTTCATTAATTCCCATGACAGGAATTTCACATCTTTTTTTTTGGGGGGGGGAGGGGTTTCCAGACAGGGTTTCTCTGTGTAGCTTTGCGCCTTTCCTGGAACTCGCTTGGGAGACCAGGCTGGCCTCGAACTCACAGAGATCCACCTGCCTCTGCCTCCCGAGTGCTGGGATTAAAGGCGTGCGCCACCACCGCCCGGTGCAATTTCACATCTTAATACATTTTCATTATTCTACTGGATATTTAAAATTGTCTATGAGAGTGACCCTAAACCCTGAAGAGGCAGTTAGTGATGAGTGGAAAGAAATCATTGGATGGAGACAGGCCTAAGTAGCTATTACTCTATTTTCATGTTAAAATGACTTTCCTTGTTGTTTTTATTTTTATTTCTTTGAAACTCACCCCAGGGCATTTGAATCCAGTGGAGCCTTGCTGCACACATCTGAAAATGTCTAAGTCATAAAGCACAGGTCCACTTTTAGCTTACAATTTTACAAATCTTGGGTTTGTAAATAAGAAGGAGATTGGAATAGCTTGGTGGGGTGTTAAATTCTAACGTCAGGGCTTTATGGTCATTTTAAGGGAGAAAATCCCCAAAAATTCACCATCAATGATAAACAATCAGGGCCCTTCTTCTTCGATTCTCCAATTTCTATTGTGTTGTCTTTGTACCAAAAAGGGTCAGTCGGGCTTAAGTTCCTTCAAAGAGGGATCCATTTGCTTCTGTTTGTAAAAGTACAAGAATGGTCAAAACAATCTATGCTGTTAGAAGCCAGGATGGTGGTCACTCCCATGATTCGTGGTTTTTTGTTTTTTGTTTTTTTTTTTAAGTTCTCTTCTCCCTCATTTATTGGTTTATTTTTATTGATGTGGACGTGTGTATATAAGTTGCACACATGGAGTTATAATCAAATGTTAGTTCTTTCCTTTTCTGCTTAAATTGCTAGAACTCTGACTATTGGGATCACTTTCAGGTTGAATCCTGTTTCCTTCTAGGATTTTACCCTCCCCTTTGTTTTCTGATGCTGCTTAGTTCAGGTTCCTACTGCTGTGGCAAAACACTGTGATCAACAGCGACTTGAGGAGGAAAGTGTTTCTTTCACTTATACCTCAGATGACAGTCCATCACAGATCGAAGTCAGAACAGGAACTGAAGGCAGGAGATGATGCAGAGGCCACAGGGGAAGGCTGCTTACTGGGTGTGTCCTTCTGGCTTGCTCACTCTGCTTTCTTGTAGTACCTAGGACCACCTTCTCAGCTGTGCCACGACCTACGAGGCGCTGGGCCCTTCCATATAAATCACGAATTAAAATGTTCCACAGGCTCACCTACAGGGCAGTCTCGTGGAAGCTTTTTCTCACATAACCCTCTCTAACGTGTGTGAAACTGACAAAATCCTCAACCAGGACAAAGCCCCTCCTACATTTCTCAAAGCACAAAAGACCGTGTCTGAGCCTTGTATGTTCTTAGTCTTGAAACCAGCAATTTATCTGAGAATCCCTGGTTCCTGTTATTGGAGAGTCCTGTATAATTACAGCTTCTTAGAGATAAGATTTTTGTGTCTTTGCCCTTTGATCACACTTCAATATGTATAAAAGACACTGGGAGCAGGAGAGATGACCCAGAGATTAAGAGCACTTGATGCTCTTCCAGAGGACCTGGGTTCAACTCCCAGCACCCACATGGCAGCTCACAACTGTCTGTATTTCCAGTTCTGAGATATCCAACACCCTCTTCTGACCTCTTCAGGAACCAAGTATGCATGTAACACATAGACATGCATGCAGGCAACACACTCATACACATGAAAATAGTAAATAAATACGTAAATAAATAAATGTCACTGGCACACAGGATGCATGGATTTGATCTTGTAGAATAAGTACTTGCTTCTTTGAAGGGCCTTCTGTTTCTGTTTATTTTTTTTATATATATATATATATATATATATATAT
Organism: Peromyscus aztecus; assembly: GCA_902168405.1. Lineage (NCBI taxonomy): Eukaryota > Metazoa > Chordata > Mammalia > Rodentia > Cricetidae > Peromyscus > Peromyscus aztecus. The sequence continues at coordinate 2,959 of CABHPQ010164985.1, read as the reverse complement.
ATAAATGCTATATATATATACTAGATGCTTTATGTTGTCACTAATTGATGAATAAAGGCATGAATTTGGCATCTGGGTAACGTTTACCCATTTCACTTTTTGTGTCTTCTTTATCTATAAAGCAGAGCAAAAGGAAAAAAAAAAAGGCATACCAGTTAGGAGCTAATGAATCATTACAGCACCTGCCACAGATTGCCTGCTCAATCAGTGGCAGATGTTAACATCACTAGTGTGTCATGCTGAAATATGACCCTTGTGTTGGATTTTGAATCTTGCATTTCCTGTGCCAGTCCTCATTGACTGACATTAATTTTGCACTTTTTTCCCCCCTGGTTTTATGAGACAGGGTTTCTATGTGCAGCCTTGACTGTCCTAGAACTCATTCTGTAGACTAGACTGGCCTTGAACTCACAGAGATCTGCCTGCCTCTGCCTCTTGAGTGCTGGAATGAAAGGCGTGTGCCACCACCACCCAGCTAATTTCACACTTTTGTCTGCTACTTACTGCCAAGTAGTAGCCTTATGATTATTTTATACTGTTGTCTGAGGAATATAAAATGACTTCTTGCTGTGGGATGGTCTGTATGTCAAATCTGTTGCTCTGATTGGTCAATAAATAAAACACTGATTGGCCAGTGGTCAGGCAGGAAGTATAGGCGGGACTAACAGAGAGGAAAAAAAGGAGAAAACAGGAAGCTGAGTGATAGAGACACTGCCAGCCACTGCCATGACAAGAAGCATGTGAAGAGGCCGGTAAGCCACGAGCCATGTGGCAAGGTATAGATTTATAAAAATGGATTAATTTAAGATATAAGAACAGTTAGCAAGAAGCCTGCCACGGCCATACAATTTGTAAGCAATATAAGTCTCTGTGTTTACTTGGTTGGGTCTAGGCGGCTGTGGGACTGGCGGGTGACAGAGATTTGTCCTGACTGTGGGCCAGGCAGGAAAACTCTAGCTACAACTTCTTCTCTAGGTTTTAGACCCAAATAAGGAAGAAGAAAGGGGGAAAGAGAGAGTGGGGGGGAGAAGGAATATAAACTTCATACTTGTAACAGTTCTTATGATTTGCTGAGGACCAGAGGTCCAAGTGACCATCTCCCTCTTCTAAGTCTGGACTTAGGGCTTGCTTCACCCTGAAGAGGGTCAAAGAAAGTGGCAGGTCCTTGTTGACAAGTGAGACTAGAATGCCCATAAAACAGACTGCATGGGTTTAATACAGTAACCCTCCTCAGAGAGGAGGTCGTACCCCTGGGAAGTCATTTCTGCAGGACACTACCTTTCCTCTTATGAAGAGAAGCCAGTGAGCAACAGCAGAGACCATCTTCTCCGCTCAATACTTGAAGATGAACCTGGCTCTCCATTTCATGGGCTCACACTAATGACGGGAAATGATCCTTCCTGCCTCCCACCCTTTCCCATAAGTGTGAATCACAGAAAGCATAACATCCCTTCCTACCCATTAAGAGGCTTATGTCACATGGGAAGAACTTCAGCAGTGCAGAAAGGCCTCTCTGATGCACCTGAGCCAGGGAAACACAAGAAGACGATTTATTGGTTCTTTTACTTTCCAACCCTCACTTGTATCCTCAGGCCCAAAACAAATATTATACATGGAAGGTACTTGTGTCGTTCACACAAGCACAGTTCTGTTTCCACTGCATGAATTCAGTCCTGATAGGTCAGGAGACTTGGGTGGAAACCACAGACTTCCTTCTCACCGGTGATAGCCTGACCTGAAAAGTGAAATTTCCAAGCTTTTATGAATGAGCTGATTTTATGAATGGGCTGATTGGCAGCACCAAGCCCAATGGCATGGTTGCCACTTAGGTTATTTCACTCGAGGACTAGGTTTGCAGAGAGGTTGCAGCTGACATGTCAACACTGATGGATTGGGAGTTGGTACATGGGGTCTCATGCTGAGCCTCAGGAGGCCAGTAGAGAAGGCAGCTGAAAGTTGCAGGAATGGAACAAGGCAAAACATGGGACCAGTGCTTGCTTTTTGTAATTCTGGACCCTAGATAGTGGGAGATCCACCCAACTTTTGTGGTCATTTCCCAACTTGATGTACTCTAAAAAAGCTTCGGTACCCCTTGGCTCTTTCTTTGTTTTAGATCAGTGTTTCTCATGACCCCTTTGGGGGTCAAATTGGTCCTTTCACTAGGGTCACCTAAGACCATCTGCATACCAGATATTTACATTATAATTCATAATAGTAGCAAAATTACAGTTATGAAGTAGCAACAAAAATAACTATATGGACGGGGGCCACCACAACATGAGGAATTGTACTAAAGGGTCACAGCATTAGGAAGGTTGAGAACCACCTTTAGATGCTCTCATCCTTGGGAGGGATGGTAAACCTACAAACCAGGAGGCATAAGGGTCAGAAAGCCACAGAACTAGAAGACAGTGGAAGTGTGAGTGAAATAAACTGTTTCCTCCTCAAGTTGCTTTTAGTCATGGTGTTTCATTCTAGCAATAGTAGCCCTAACTGAGACAGAATTGGTACCAGTCAGGTACCAGTAATAATGGGTTATTACTGTAACAGACCAAATGTGGTGGTTTGAATGTAATTGACCCCCATAAGCTCATAGGGAGTGGTATTATTAGGAGGTGTGGCTTTAGTGGAGTAGGTATGGAGGCAATATGTCACAGTGAGGATGAGCTTTGAGGTCTCCTAAGCTCAAGATACTGCCCACTGTTTCAAATCACTTCCTGTCACCTGTGGATCAAGATGTAGCTCCTTCTCTATTCTCAGATCCTTCTCCAGCACCATGTCTACCTGCATGCTGCCATGTCCTGCCATGATGACAGTTGACTAAACCTCTGAAACTGTAAGCCATCCAATTAAATGTTTTCCTTTATAAGAGTTGTCATGGTCATGGTGCCTCTTCAGAGAAATAGAAACTCTAAGACAGAAGTTGGTACCTGGGACTGGGGTATTGCTGTGATATTAT